>CM046839.1:26439354-26684448 GCA_025618425.1 Heliocidaris tuberculata | reverse complement strand
CCCCCCCCCCCCCCCCCCCCCCCATTGAGCGACTTTTCGAGAGCTGGCGAGACAAAAAAATAAGGGTCTCCCTTCAAGCAGTTTCAAAATTGACTAACCTGCATTTGTGTGCCCCCCCCCCCCCCCCTTTATACAAAATCATGATCTGCCCCTGTTTTGTACTACTCTCAAGAGAATATTAGTTGACAATGACAAGTCGGCTGCGCTGGAACTCTATTGTATTGTAGTATATGAAACAGAGGGTATGACTGCAGATAAATTATATAATTATGTTGGGTTTTTTTTAAGGAGAATAAATTAAACGTAAATTAAGAAGTAAGACAATGTCTAAACTTCTCTAAAGACTGTCCTCATTTCTTTATGCAAGAAAATTTTTTTATTAAAAAGTGAGAAAATCTAAACCGTATTTCTGATTCGACGTGTGTAAAACAATTGCATCTTAAATCTAAATTGTAAGAAAGATATACATGTACATTGTAATTGAAAATTATTCTGTGAACATGATAAAAGTTCTCTCACGTTATATCAATGAAATGAACCAGGACGTAGGATCGAGTGTGTATGTATGAAGAGAGAGAGAGAGAGAGGGGGGGGGGGGAGAAAAGAAGATTAGAAAAGGCGGAAGTGAGAAGATTTGGTGAAAATGAACTCAGAGAAGGGTGGGGGGGGTGAGAGAGAGAGAGAGAGAGAGAGAAAGAAAGTGAAGAATAAAGGTGTAATTATAATAAATCAGTTCGGGTCAGTTAAAATGCCGAATTTTCAAGTTTCAAATCTCTTTGAAAGGTATTGTTTCAAAAGGCTATAAGATTTACAAACTTGGCAGCAATGTAAAGTTGCCCCTAAAGAAAATCCAAGGATACCTCTTCCTCTACACTTTTATTTTATTCTTACTTTTGCCTTCCATCAATACCCACCCCCCCCCCCCCGTTTTTTTTATAACTTCTTCATCCTACAGGTCAAAAGAGAGGGAATTTATTAATTTCTTTGAAAAAAATACTTATTAATGAATGTAAAAGTTTTCTCTAATTCGTGAGATGTGATAAATACCAACAACATGTATTTATCTTCTTATAACTACGGTACATGTACAACTCGACCCTTTTGTGCTGAAAATCACATGTTGATTTAATGACACCATATGAATGACGCCCATTCGTCAATCATCGATGCGCCGTCATTAGCCAAGTGATGAATACATTAGCATACAATGAATAAATTAAGTGGACTTGACCTTTTCTTAATGCGCATGCGTGACACTGATCCACATTTTTATTTTATTTGTGTGTAAAGCATATACGCGGTAGGGAGCATCTTACAAAATGAATAATGCATAGGGGCTTCGGGCGCGTTCAAATCGTGGCCAAATGTTACAGTGTAATGGCGGCCGCTTTAGGGGCTTGATGCTAGGTCATGAATATGTACATAATTCGATAGTATCGATCAAAATTTACTTGACCTCACTTCGTCAATTCAAGACCTATTAATTATGCAGATTATATGCCAGACGTCATCCACACGAAATGAGAGATGTTAGTTCAAAGGACAAGGTGAGTAGAGGTCAAATTATCATTAAATTTCGTACATTTAGTTTTATTAATGAAAATAACTTGTACAATTCTAGGTGATCTACGATAATTTATCTATATTTCAAAAGGATTCACAAGATTTGTGTTGAAAAAGGATTGAAACAATTTTCTTCTCGAAATTACAGTTCTAAATTTATCGTCGAGATGTAGTTTTGACACGGAGATCGCTGTCCTCACACGCTGTGGCTCATGACAGCTACCCGGGCAGTCACGGGTCCAGTTTCAGCCACTGGCGCGGTGGCTATTTCGACAGCGTCAAAAATTCAATACATGCAAACAAGTTGGATCTAAGAAGATCTAAACAGATCTAACGTTATTAAACTCTAAATGGTGATAACTGTATTGCATAACCATAAAGCTTAATTTCCTCATGTTGTTCATCTGTATGGTGCACACAAGCGTATTCGTTAGTCCAACTAACTACGAGACTACGGTTAACGTTTAATAGATTTGGAATCTGTGACTGTGTGGTGGGATTCTACGATATCTATGATTTTGATAAGATATGAATCAGTGCTGATATAAAATCATTAATGTTACACGAGGTTTACTGTTTTGAACTCTGAATATTTGTTGAAACTTTATTCCATAAACCAAAGTCTGAAGGATAGTCTATCTTGAGTAGATGTAGACTTGGCTAGGCCTAGGGCTATAAAAGCTGTGCTTGGCCTTGGGGGACAAAGTCAAAGAAGATCTAGATCTCTAACCATGTTTAATAAGAACTCTGTTCAACTTCACTTTCACGCCTGACTTTTTTTCGTTCTTAAAAGACTTGGATCTACTATATTTGGTTCAATTAATGCCATTTGGTCAATTAAACTGACTTAAATTAACTGGAGTCTGATAGAATATGATTTTTTTTTGGGGGGGGGGGGTGGAGGCAAATGTATTTTGGGCAAAAATTCAGTCTGGTTGTTAAAGCCAGTTTAGGGATCCCTGATCAAAATTTCAGACACACGTCACTAGAAAGTTTTGTTGCTGAGGCTGTTTCTTTTTCTTTCCAAGAAACTTATGTAGCTTGAATGCACCTTAATAAACATATTAGATAGCTGATGATTATTGAATTTTGACCTTTGAAAAATAATGGATTGGAATTTATTTGCCTGATAAAAACAATTATTATCAATGTAGCTATGACTGTAACAAGAAAGACCCCCCAAAAATGACAACTCTTGTTTTCATTATATTTTTTTTTTTAACAGATCAAAATGGAAAGGAACCCAAGAAATGTTATTCAAACATTGCGCAAATGCAAACTGACCATATGTGATGAAGCAGAAATCTAGCCTTCCTAAATTACAGGTAAGTTTACAGAACATTTCCTGAGTATCTTTATGCTTATACATGTAAAGTGTAATTTGAATCATTTTATGATTATCATAAATATTGTAATTTAACAGGAAACAAGGAAATGAACTATAGAAGCAATTAGGGCTTCCAGGGGTCCCTAAATGTGTTAGTTAAAAGCATATTACAGATGCCCTTACTAGTTGCCATTGATTTTTTAATAGCTTGTCCTTAATGCAAACATTTTAAACCATTACCAACAAAGCCCAGCATTGTGTGTAAGCATGGAAAAGAAAGAGAAGATTACACTTCACATTTATTCACAATACAATCTGTGAAAACGGTCTCTTTTGAGCTTTGATCTATGATCTGAATTAGATGTATTTAGATGTTTGAGAAGATTTTAAAAAAGTCACAATTAGTGGAGTACAAGTATTTCTGTGAAATATATATTGTGTACCTCTAAATTACTTTCATTTATACTTACACTTATAAATTTATTTATTTATCCTCTTTTTACACAGCATGATTCTTTACAATGGATGGTGAAAGAATATTGAGGTACACAATCCAGAGAAATGAACAAAGAGCAGATATACTGACCTGCATGCTCAAGCTTGGAGAGGTAGGCCTTTACTGTGCATAATTAAATTTGGCAATTACCCCCCCCCCCCACAAAAAAAAAAGTTTTCAAAAAATATATCAATATGAAAAATATATAATAGGCCTATATCAGTAGTACACAACTTGAAGAGGAAGCAAGTTATTTAAAACTATTGTAATTTCCTTTCCCTCTCACCTGAAAAAGAATTTTTAGTCAAATATAGGAATTTTACTTAATTTTTATAAGGATTCATCATTTCCATTTTCATGCTTACAAAAGAACTTAATTTTAATGAATGTGGGTAAAATAGCTTTTTATCAAGCAATATTCACTCTGTTTGAGTCATGCATATATACATATCTGGCACATTGCAGTCCTTTCTTATTGTTTACGACCTTAATAGTTTTTAATTTGTTCTATTTTCTCTTTTCATTCAACAGACTTGCGGATTACCACTACAGCCCTTCATTCCTGTAAGCTAGATCAGCAGTCTCACGAGTGGATACATGCAATGAAGTTGGCTATTTCATTCAGAATAAAACAATACAGATATCCCTAACAAGGGTTTCTGATTTGGAGGATTTTTGTTTGAATATTGCATTTGCTGAAATTCTAAAAAATAAGTGCCTTTAGCTGAATGAAATTTAACAAAACCTAGATTTGATTTATGTCAGTGACCATTTCAACAGTATAATAGAATGAAACAGTTGATATGCAAATTGCTTGAGAACTTGTGAGAAAAAACCAAATATTCATTCAGTGATATACTGTACTAGTAAGTGATATGAAAATTTGACTTACCACTAGACTTCTGCAAGGATGTGCAATTTCAATATTTTTTTTTTTTTCAAATTATAAACTTGTTATTTGAATTGATATTTATTGTTATTAAATAGACAAAAAAAACCAAAGGATTTAGTTCATCTCTTTTATCATGTTAAGGGGATGGAAAGTCATCTATCTAGTTACCTTTAACATTTACATATTCTGAGAGCTTTTTAATTCTAACTTGAATTCTCATTTTAGTGATAATGTTCATGTGATATACTTTTACATAGAGTATTCAAAGGGGGGGGGGGCAGGGGTTCCATAACTAGAAATGTTAAATGAAAAGTTTGTGTGAAAGGTAAGCCAGAGTTAGAATGGAATGAGAAAGATAAAAAATGAGAGAAAAAGCAGTGGTATCGCTCGAGGGGGTGGGGGTGGAAGGGGGCAGTATCAGATTTAGGGGGCACTTCCGGCCCATGCCCCCCTTGATACAGAGTGACATACCTTCAGTATACAACTTCAAGATTATACCCCCTCCCCCCGCCTCCTTTGAAATGACCTTTTTCAACTTGTCAGAGAATTTTCTGCAATGTGTGCCCCATCTTTTACAAAATCCTGGATGCACAACTGGTGTGGCGGGATGGCAATACACCTTAATATTTGTAACGTTTCAAACTGTCAGTATTTTGGCATGTCCAAAAATATATAAAAATATAAACTACAGTTTTACTTTTTCATTGTTGGAAATTTGTGGGAATTTTTTTTCTTGGCACAGTTACTATTGCCCCATTCATAATTCTCTAGCGACACCCCTGTCATGCCTGCGTATGTGAAAGGGAGAGTGAAGACAATAAGCTTTGACTGGAATGGTCAATCATAAGTTGATGGAAATGAATAGTATTGTATAAGACTTGTGATTGAGTGGTGACTTACAGGCATGGAAGCTGGAAAGGAATGGCAACAGTGGCGTCTGGACCTTGGCGTCAAGAGGGGTTAAAAAAAAAAAAAAAGGGTTATCAATGGCGACAATCCCCCCCCCCCCAAACAGCCCTCCAAAAGTCGCTCGGGGGGGGGGGGGTCGAGAATTTTTTTTCGCCAGCCCTCCCAAAGTCGCTTAGTGGATCGGGGGGGGGGGGGGGGGTTATCAGATTTTATGGGGTCCAGTTTTCCTCCATAATTCTCTGACAAGCATTAAAGAAAAAAAAAAAGAGGAGGTCAGTTCCGAAAATTGTTCGCCAGCCCTCCAAAAGTCGCTCAGTGGGGGGTGTCGAGAATCTTGTTCAGGAACCCGATAACCTTTTTTTTTTCTTCAAAACTTGTCAGGTGGCACTCTGCCCCCCCCCCCCTTGCCCCCGGCCCCCTTGGGTACATTAGTGAATGGCAACATATAAATTTTACTCACAAATGCAAAGTAAAAGTTAGAAGATAATTCTTCCCGGTATTTTGATTGTTCCAGTGGCGCTCAGTGAGGGGGGGGGGGGGGGGGAGTTATCAGATGTTTTCCTCCATAATCATAATTCTGTGACAAGCAAAAACAAAAAACAAAGAATTCTAAATTCTAAAACTCTGCTTGAAGGGAGACCCGTATTTTTTTCTTCTCGCCAGCTCTCCCAAACTCGCTCAGTGCGGTACTTTTTTCCCCCAGCCCTCAAAATAGACGCTCGGGGGGGGGGGGGGGGGGGGGGGGGGGGGGGGGTTATTACATGTTTTCCTCCATAATTCTCTGACAAGCAAGAAAAAAAAATTATGCCCCCTGCCCCCCCCCCTCCCCCTCAGCTACGCTAGTGGATTGTTCCTTTTAATAAAATAAAAAATCCCTTTCAAAAAAGAACAAATGTACACATATATTATTTTTAAAAAATAAAAATAAAAAGATCATTTACATCAAAACTCCCCAGCTCTCAAAATTGACGCTCGGGGGGGGGGGGGGGGGGGGGGGGAGGGGTATCACATGTTTTCCTCCATAATTCTCTGACAAACAAGAAAAAAAAAAGGGAGGAAAAGTTGTCGGGGGCACCCTGCCCCCCCCCCCCCTCCCCCAGCTACGCTAGTGGATTGTTCCTTTTAATACAATTCAAAATCCCTTCTAAAAAAGAACAAACGTACACTTTAAAAACAAAAAAATCATTTATATCAAAACTAACTAAAAAGTTAAAGAAAAACCTCAATTAACTAAAGGACCCCATTCCCTCACCCCCAAATGAAGATCATCCTTTCTGTTGTGAAAACCATCCCTGAAAAAAAATCCTACACTGCAAGAGGGGTTTTTTGTTTTTGTTTTTTTCATTATACACATATGTTTCATTTATTTATTTATTTATTTATCATTTATCCTTTATGCTTATCAAATGAATATATTTACCGGTATTAAGTATATCAACAACAAAAGAGACTTATGCCACTGGTGACGTGTCAAGTACTTTACATTTACTTTTACATTATCTGTATCCATGATTAGATTTGATTCGGTCTGTCCGGTTACATTTTTAGCTTTATTTACTTGTTTACAAATTTGCAAAGCGATATATTTTTATTCGGAGATCGATTACAATTAAAGTACATTGACCGAGTACCGTCTGCCACAATTAGAAATTACCGACGCTGATTCGCCGAATCTGTACGTTGAAGCGATGAATACATTACCATAAATGCATATATTACTGAATTTGACCTTTCTTACTGCGCATGCTCTAAGCTGATGCGCGTAATGTGTTTCATACCGCGTACAAACTAATGCTACTCTCGGGGAGCATCTTACAAAATGAATCATGCATTTACGCTCATGAATTATGCAAAGGTGCTTATCGGGCCTTCTAATGGACCCCGACAAGATGGCGGAGCTTTAGGGGCCTGGCATTAACCCCCCTCCCAGTTCTGATGTACGGGGGGGGGGGGTGGCCTGTACAAATATACCCGCACTTTTTGATAAAAGATGGTAATTTGCAATCATTATATATGTATTTTCCATCTCAAATAAACAATAATTCCATGTAATATTAATAGATTAAATGTAATTTCAGTACAAACTAAGACATTTTCAGGCTCGTATTATCAAATTTTTGTGGCGCGCTCCGCGCGCCCAACTATATTTCAACATTAAAATAGTCAAACAGGCAATATATATATATATATATATATGCCTATAGAGGCGCTTAGCGCCTTCGGCGCTTGCGTTTGCCAGAATGATAACTTCTCACCCTTTGGACCCCCCCTTTTTTAAAACCTGGATCCGCCCTTGTAACGGCTAAACACATCCATACAACAAAACAAAACAACGTTAGAGGCAAAATCAGTGATTCTTGCTGCAGGGAATTTAATAGCTGAAATTGGAAATTTCGATGAATTCGATTCATATTATCTTTTAAATAATTCTATTCATTAATTTTTGGTTATTCATGAATTTATTTTTTGTATTCTTTTTTATTCATTTATTCAAATATTTAATTGTTTACTTTATTTAAATTTTTCATTTTTAATTAATAATCAATATTTTTAATATTAGGTGTGTATTTATGTATGTATTCATTTATTAACCTATTTCATTGTTATTATTTTTAGAGGAGGGGTTAAGTTAAATTTAATTTGACATCGCCACCACTTCTATTCAGACCTCATCCAGTGTCTTTTTTAACCCTTTCCAAAAAAGATGTCGGGGGAGAGAGGAGGGAGGGAGGTTAATTCATATCAAATAGGGAAAATGGATATGGTGTTGGTCCGCCCCCTCCCCCATGCTCAAACTCTTTGGAAACTGTTTTCACCCTTGCTCCCTCTCTCTTTAGATATTTATCTTTTTTCTCTCACTCTTCCCTATCTCCCCCCCCCCCCTTTTTTTTCTTAACTTTCTCATTTTCATCCAACCTCACTATCACATGTATTGATTATTCTCTCTCATCATTTTTTTTTTCTTTCTCTCTTTTACACACTCATACTCTCTCACACTCTGTTCATGGTTCTTTTGAGGTATGATTCAATTCATCCAGACTATCCCGTAAAAATGGAACATAATTATGAAGCCGGAAGGTAGAATTGTACATTCAATAATAGATAAAAATTTTTATTTGTACTATAAACAGCATCGGTAATGACAGTGTAAATCACTTACCATGTGTACATGGTGAATTAAACGACAAAATCATCGTTATTTTTAAATTTTATTATTAATATTATTATCATCGTCATCATTATTATTATTTTCATTATTATCATTAATACCATCATTATTAAATTCTATACAAATTAAATCTTGACAGTGGACTTTAGATTTTTTCGGCGGAGAACAGTTTCACGTCTGATCCAGGACGCTTCTTCAGCTCGTCTGAGTTGGTTCTCCGCCTAAAAAATCGTAAGTCCAGTCCACAATATTTAATTTGTATAGTATTTGATTATTTCTTAGATGATTCAAAACTCCGTTTTTTATTATTATTATCATTATTATTATTATCATTATTATTATGACATCATCGGCTAAGTCAATTTCATATTAAATTATTTATTCAAGGCATTATGGTGGACTCTTTTTTTTTCTTCTCATTTTTGTCAAGTCTAACGACAGAAATTTGTCACGTTTTTGCAAAGACAATCCTAATGAGTCCCGGGTAATGAGTCAAAGATGAATAAAGTTTATCCACCTGTTCACATTACAGCAAATATTTATCAAACGTACTGAGTGATGGTGGAATACTTAATGTGCTACGTACATAAGAACATAAAATAAGTATATTACTTGAGTTATAAAGTATATACCATTAACATCAAGAAGAAAAATAAGAAAAACACTTTATGAGAACCCTTTAAAGAATGCATTCCGCAATTCATTACTTCAGACATGTTCAAAAAATAAAATATGTAATTGCACACCTATAGGAGTAGGGAAGGAAGGAGGTGGTCAGCAGTGAATTATGGTTAAGGTTTCAGTTTTTCACATGAGTGAAAGCAATACGTGTAACTTGAACACATAATAAATCGGCCATATACATGTATATAATGAAAAAGGAGTGAAGCGTTTTACATGTACAAGGCACATTCCATCAGCATCAAATGAATTACATTTAAATGAACATGTTACATCTAGTTTCATTTAATTAACATGGAAAGAATGGAATGAATTCTTCACAATTAAATACAAATGTGCAGCACAATTATGTATTATGTGTACACATGCACACA
Organism: Heliocidaris tuberculata; assembly: GCA_025618425.1. Taxonomy (NCBI): domain Eukaryota; kingdom Metazoa; phylum Echinodermata; class Echinoidea; order Camarodonta; family Echinometridae; genus Heliocidaris; species Heliocidaris tuberculata. The sequence continues at coordinate 26,675,037 of CM046839.1, read as the reverse complement.
TGTAATCAATGAATGCACAATTCAGTGAATAAAGATTAGACACAAGTCAGTATGCTTTGAAACTTAAAGAAATTGGCATTAAAGAAATAACATTGTATTACAAAATCAAAGCCTAAACAATAAACTTATTTATAATCATTAGAAATAAAATCAGTACAATGAATGATGAATGTACTATACATGTCTTATACACATCTTACATGTATATGGCATAGGCCTATTTCCCATGTACCTCAAATTAATTACATCCATTCATTAGTTTGATGAAAATAATGGACTGTTATTTTCCACAAGTGAATATGAAGTACAATATTGCAAATGTCACTTGTATTAATCAAAAAATGAGAAGTAATATTTACAAACTGGTAAGTATAGGAAAAGTGTCTTGCATCTCATCATAATGCAATAAATATAATCATATAGACTTAAGGCAGCACAAGATTTTGAAATGTGTAGCAATTTGCATTTAAAAATGAAATGAAATATCAGTAGCATGCAATCAAAATATCAAAGACATAAAAATATCTACAAACTTGTCTCGGCCGCAAAGGGAAGCTAGACTATTGGCGTCATTACGACGTCGGCATACAGGCGTCAGCATAATAGGCATCAGAATATACTTACCAATATTTACATATTGGTTAGTATATATCGAAAAAAAAAGTTTATTGCATCTCATCATAAGATGCAAAAAATAAAATAATTATATAAACACAAGGCAGCACAAGGTTTTCAAATGTGTAGCAATAAGTTGCATTTCAATGACAGGAAATACCAGTAGCTTGCACTTTAAAAAAAAATAAAAGCATAAAAAGTACTTACAAATTTGTCTCGGCCGCAAAGGGAAGCGAGACTATAATTGGCGACACTATTTACGACGTCGGCATATAGGCGTCAGAAAATCAGAAGTATAATATTTACAAATTGGTAAGTATATACTGGAAAAAAGGTATATAGCATCTCATCATCAAAATATATACTAATGCAATAAATAAAATAATTAAATAAACAAGGCAGCGCAAGCTTTTCAAATGTGTAGCAATAAGTTGCATTGCAATTTCAGGAAATACCAGTAGCATGCAATTAAAAAAAATAAAAGCATAAACATATTTACAAACCTGTCTCGGCCGCAAAGGAGAACGAGACTATTGGCATCATTACGACGTCGGCATATAGGAGTCAGACAATGAGTAATATTTACAAAGTGTATTGTAAATGAAATAATATAAACACAAAGCAGCAGTTATTCAAATGGATAGAAATACAATGGTTAGAAATAATCACAGGGATAATAGGTGCAATACACCTACTGAAATCATGTCCATGTACATATTATAGGAATATGAAATTGATTAAAGAATGCACTTAAGAGTCATTTTCTCCCATTTATTTATAAATCGTTGTTGAGTTGAGAGGGACCATCCCGGAATATTTCCCTTCAAAATATATCACAGCAAACAGATGAAAAGATGTATTTTTGTAATAAGATAAAGCGATCTTGGAATTAAACTCTAGCATAATAAGTCAACCTCACATAAGTCAAAGTTATTCACAAGACACCTCTCTTATTTGATTCCATTTCCAATGCAGTGTGCTGTGCCGTTCCATGAATACATGTTCACATATTATGCGGCAATCACGGGGGGGGGGGGGTTATCTTCCCCTTCGATTTTTAATAAAATTAATTATTTTTTTTTATTTTGAGTCAGGTGACCAAATTTAGGCCAACCACATAAACATTTTATTGGCCTTGAGTGTATTGGGATGGCAAAATGAGGCTTCTTTAATTATTTCAACAGAACTTTGGAATAGTATCCCACAAAACCTAAGACAAGCTAACACAATTGGGCAATTTAAAAATGCTCTGAAAATGTACCTATTTAATTAAGCTACACTCAGTGCATGATTTTTCTTCAGCAGCTTTCCCTCTTTCATATTCTTATCTTTTTCCCTAAGCGCGTTGAGACTTTTCCATAGGTGTAATGCACTTTATAAGAACTGTTTTATTATCATTAGTAGTAGTAGTAGTAGTAGTAGTAGTAGTAGTAACAGTATTATTTCTTGCTGTTATTTTCACTTGATCACTTTGTTCGCTCGCATAATAACGATCACCCCCTCCCCCCCCCCCCCTTCCACTTCTCAAAACAGATCTTCGGCAATGGCCTTCGGTGTTATCGCCTCCTCTCTCCTCCCCTACTACATGTATTTACATGAAATCGCCGCCACTGCATGTACAAGCCGTTCAACTTTTAAAAGCTAATCATTACACTCTCTAAATTGGCAATGCATTGAACATCACTATTTAAAAATGCAAATTTGCAATTTTTAAATAAAACTTTGCAATTACCATTCATATTGACTCATGTTAAATTCATATTAATTTTTCAAAATATGTAAGAGGGTAAGAATTAAAAAAATTATTGCCAGTTTGAGGAATGAAATCTGATCAATTTAGACTTTAGGGATGTTCTTTACCTCTATGGGTTAATGTAGCATTAAACAAGTATATGTTAGGCCTATAATAACACTCAAATTACCTTGGTAGAAAACGGCCTGTGAACTAATTTTACATTTTCAAACACGACTGTAATAATATACCCACTCTGAATTACGTATGAGAATTAACACTTTTGTTTTACATTCAAATGATTTTATACAATAGTATTGGGCAAGATTTCCCAATACTTTGGCCTATTTTTTAAATTATTTTTTTTAGAGTAAGTCCATGTGGAATAAAAGTGAACATCTCTAGGCTTACAGAAATTTATAGATATAGAAATCACATGTACAACATACTAATTGAATAGCCTTGTAAGGTTGTAATTATAAGGGTAAAAAGTGAATATAAAACGAGCATGATTTTTTTTTTTGTTGATTTTTTTTTTGGTTTTTTTTAATAAATGGGATATAAGATGCATGCACCATAGAGGCCATTTGGATTGGATGACATTGCAAGCGCCTTGCCTACATTAAAGGGCAATCCAACCTTGATAATAAGATGATTTGTGTGAAAGCAGAAAAATAAGAAAAACGGGATGGCGAAAGTTTGAAAGAAATCGGACAAGGACTAAGAAAGTTATGGATGTTTGAAAAATGAGATCACTACATCTATGCGAATCTCAAATTGGCAGTTTGGCGAGTCAATTGTGACATTTTTGTGGACAACTCTCCCATTTGTCGTACACAAAAATATCATTAATTTGCACTTTTCTTCGAGGTGCTTTTACCCTCAGGGCTGTACTCAAAATATATTGGAGATAGCATATTGTTATAGGTCCTCATGAATGAAAGGATCCTACTGAATAACGCATTTTGAACAAAAGTGACATTTTAGTCATTTTGTGTGTTAGAGCGAATTGGGGAGTTGTCCACAGCTACATCACAGTGACATTACCTATTCGGCCAATTTGAAATTCCCATATGTACAGTGATTGCAACTTTCAGAAATTCAAAACTTTCTTATTGCTTGTCCAATTTCTTTCAAACTTTCACCAATCTGCTTTTCTGATTTTTCCTCTTTCTTTCAAAGCAACTTGCTATCAAGGTTGGATTTCCCTTTAATGTCACAGAATAAAATGGTTAATTCTGTATACAGAATTCCTTTTCTCTTTTTCGGTTCTACATGTACATATTATAAAGTTCATTTATGGAGGAAACTGCAATGAACAAATGTCGAGTCGATATCAGTATCATGTCAAATTATGCTGGGAAACTGATGGGGTGCTATGCACATGTAATGAATACAATTTTTGAATTTGAAGCTGCAAAGTGTTGATTACATCTCAATATTTAATTCCAATATCACAAGAAATACAGGATAATAACATGATTCTTTTTTTTTCGCAAACCTTGTGTCATTGTGACAGCATCTGTCTCCTTACACTTATACATGTACAAGCTTATCTGAAGATAACCTTGTACTCCAGACTAGCTTTTACAGGTGAATAGGCTTCAATAGCTTTTGTGTGTATCAGCAGGCCTTTTTCCAGTCTAGATCATTCATACATGAGAGGAAAATAATTATTTAAAATTTCACTTTCAATTCTGAATCCCCAAATTTGTGGCACAGTAAGAGTTGAAGAGTCCCTGAGTCAGGTCTAGCAAATTTAAGAAAATTAAGTCTTGCTTAGAGAAATTTTGTTGTCTGTTTTTGACTGCTGCAACGTGAATGTTGGACACAGTCTCACATAGGCAAGGGCCTATGAGTGGTCTCCTTACACAGTGTAACTTGTATATATGGGACTACACCAATCTTACCTTGCATGTGTAGTCCCATATATACAAGTTACAAGTGCAAGGTAAAAAAACCTGATCACACCTGCCAAATTTGTGGCTTTTTTTCTTTTTTATTCATTCAATTTTTACAATCTTAGTTGATCCTGGAAGGTAACCCCTTTAGCAAACTCCGAGGGTGGTTTGCATGGCTCACAGTATGTGGGAAATGGTGATATTTAGATCTAGATTTTTTGGTTGATATCTTCCTCCACACGCAGTATAGGCATGGGCTGTATAGCTCTGTGGCCAGTAGCAGATTGATAAGCCACAGAGCTCGTATAGCTAGCTCTGACTCGGGCCTCAGCTAGCCTTAGGAGGTCGATCGAGAGTGAGATCTGTATCAGCTAGCTAGCTCTGTATACATATGGAGAGGTCAGTGGTATACATACACGGTACGGTACACGTACGTAGTAGCAGCGAAATAGAGCAGAAGAGCGTTAGCAACCTCACAAATACATATTATTGTATCGTAAAGTAAAATGATAAATTTATCACTATTTTAATCTTTTTTCTCCTGAAAATTATAAAAATCGTATAAAAATATTATTAAACATAACATCTGATTTTAAAACTTTAATTCAAAAGTTTTTGAAAGTATTAATTGAAAAAAAAATCAAATCTACAATCTACCGAAAAACCTCTCTGAGAGAAAACGATGGTCACAGAAATTTAGCGAAGTGAACCTTCCTAATAGCAACACTGCAAAGTGTTGACGCCCTCTACGTTCGTTGGTTATTATATACTGAACGTAGTCTCCACGAGATTGGTATGTCTAATATATTTTATGACAACAGGGGGGTGATTCACTAACAGCTAAAATTAATCCCAAATAAGAAAAAATCAATTTTAGGAACAATATCCATCCTAAGAGCGATATCGCTTTTAGTGACTGATTCACTAAGGTATTTGGGATTGATTCCAGCCTCTGAATTGATTTTAAGGTTGGGAGTGATCCGGATCGCTCCTAAACAATCACAAACGGCCACTCCACTGCATGCCTGCCCGCCAACCTAGTACCTGGGCGCGGCTACGCTGTGCCTGCCTGCACGCCCATTGCCCTAGCCATTTTATAGGCCCTAGCCCTGTGTATGTCCAGTCGATGCGTGTGCGCAATTAATGCAGTAGCTAGGTAACGCGCACTAGCTACGCGCTAAGTAGAGAATTAGGTCGGGTGACTGAGGGGCGGTGACTGAAATTTGAGTACGTTGATTGGTTGGAATGAGTGCGCTCGTAAATATTCATTTGCGCTCATATATATTCATGATAAAATTGATTCCATCCTAAATTAAAGGGGGTACCCAATGCTGAAACAATGTTAGTTCATTTAAAAGATCATGATTTTATTAGAAGAAAATCATCTGCCTTAAATTGTTTTTTAAATTCGTGTTGCCAGAAAATCCCCGAAATATGGTAAGATTTCAGGATATTTTGGCCCCTCAGCTGTGTCCCAATTTCAGCTAGGTAACCACAATGACGTCAAAGTGGTTACCTTGTCGCGCAATTATAGCAAAATGCGCGCAAGGTATAATGCATTTTGTACAGTCTAGCGCGCAACACATCTGCAATACGCGAACCTGGGTAACCACTTTGACGTCATTGTGGTTACCAAGCTTAAATTGGGACACAGCTGAGGGGCCAAAATATCCTGAAGTCTTACCATATTTCGGGGATTTTTCTGGCAACACGAATTTTTAAAAAACTTAAGGCAGATGATTTTCTGCTAATAAAATCATGATCTTTTAAATGAACTAACATTGTTTCAGCATTGGGTACCCCCTTTAAAAGCGATTTAGTGAATCTGTAAGGTGGAATTAATTTTAAGCTGGGAATGAAATCAATCCCGAAAATTGATTTTAGGAATGATATCGATCCCAGTTAGTGAATCACCCCCCAGAAATGTTTCTTATTTATGGTTTAGTTCAGCGATTAGATTGAGATTAAGAGTCATTTATTCGCAAAATTGGAGAAGTAATATCCATGAAAGTACGTATTGCACTAATTATAGAATTTTTAAGAACAATGTTGGTCTTGAAAACTACCTTATCAAATTACCTTTTTCAAATAGAGTTCATTTGTCGAAATTTCGTTGCTCGAATCATAAACTTCCTGTTGAAACTGGTAGATATGTTAATATTGCAAGAAAATACAGAATTTGTACGTTGTGTAGGCAAAATAAGATTGGGGATGAATTTCATTATATTTTTGAATGCTCGGCAACAGATGCTATGAGAAAGAGATTTGTAAAACCGTGCTTCCGAAACAGACCAAGTTCATTGAAAATGGAGCAATTGTTTAATTCTAAAGATATGAAGGTTTTAACTTATCTAGCGAAATTCTGTCAGGGGATAATGTCCCTCCATGCTTAAATATTGTACAATATATAATATGTAAATATGTTTATACAATGTATATACTGATAGGTGCACCTACTATATTTTTAGTTGTTTTGTTGTAGTTTAGCTTTGTTTCATTGCTTCTTACACTTTTACTTAATTAATTTTATACATGTACATTGTTTGTTATAGCCAGGCAATATTCTAGTATCCATTAAGCCCGGCGCACACTGTACGATCCGACTGCGATCCGACTGATTTTTGATCGGATCGTGTAGTGTGCTATAGCTTATGACAGCGATCCGATCAGTCGCACGACAATCGTAGACCAAATCGCAGAGATTCGACATGTTGAATCTTTTGCGATGAGTCGTGCGATTTTAATTTTTTGGCCAATCAGGATGGTGCAAAATGATGACGTCATCGTCAATTTGCTTGAGATGATCTCCAAAACCAGGAAAAAGCTCATCGCACAAAAAAGCAGCTGAAGTTGTACGCACACAACGCACAACTCGCTCCCACAACTCTGGCGGGCTGAAACCTGTGTACCGTAGACTGTGCTTGCTGAACCACTTAGCAGTGAAGGTCGAGGATGTCTCCTCTTACCGTATAACTGGACAGTCTTGGCGAAACAAAATAGACTAGTTAGAAAATGAGAAAGAGAAATAATAGTCAGTATTCATAAGCAACAACCAGCCTGTTTCAGGAAAAGACTTCGAGGAGTGTCAAAGTCAAAAGCGACTCAATTCACCTTCAGTCAAGACAAGACCAGTCCCAGCTATCCAGTTCGAGGTAGGCAACAAGAATTTATTTTCAGATCTAACAAAATGTTAGCTCTGCAAAGTAATTGTTAAAACTAAAGTAAGAAAAGTGAAGAACTTAATTCTTTTTCTTCTTCTCCTCGATCCTCCTTCTTCTTTTTCTTTTTCTTCCTCTTCATCTTCTTTTTAATTTTATTCTTCTTGAGTTCTTATTTTTCTCCTCCTCCTCCTCGTCCTTTCGTCTTCTTTTTCTCAGACTCATCCTCCTTTCTTCTTCTTCCAATTCTTCTGCTTCTTCTCATTCTTCATGGATCTAGGCTCGAGAGTCTACTCTGGAGTCTAACATGTCATTTATATCTTGATCTAGATCGAACTCGGCTTAGATCTACATTTTATTTTATTTTTCTTTCTTTCTCCTTCCTCTTTTTCTTTTCCTCTTTTGCCTCCCTGTAATTTCCACACATGCCCAGCCCAGGAGGAGTTCCTGGAACTATTCCTGGAACTATTCCTGGAGATCTAGATCTATGTCAGTATTGTTGGACAGTTGGACCTAACTTTGATCTGTCTATTATTTAACTTAGGCTAGATCCAATAATACTATAGATCTAGTAAAAAGGTAGAATAGATGATCTATAGATCTAGATCTACATTCTAACCTTGTTTAGAAACTTTAGTTGGAGAGTCTAACGTTAGACCATGGTCATGGCTAGACCTAGTAAAGTCTGCCGTTCGGTCTAGACTGAGTAAACCAACCAACTGTTAAATCTGATGATGAATAGATCATACCCCCACTAACAATGGATAATTATGCCTGTTTACGCCCGTGTTCATTCCTGAATTGAATTCCTACTTATTTTTAAATCTTGATCTAGATTCTAACTGTTACATCCAACAACAGAATAAATCAGATCCTAGAGAAATGTTAGAAAAGGTAAACTTCTACACAGGATCAGTTTTAACAAAAGATTATATCTGTTAGGTCTAGTCTAACTCGACCTAATCTAAATCTTTCTAATTGGTAGACCTGTTTATATGTTGTTAGCTTTAACAACTTAAGTTGGATTTACATTGGGTATTTTTTTAAATTACTTTTACACCATCTAAAATTTTGCCTGTATTTATTGAGGGGGGGGGGCAGCTCAATAATTTACAGTTACAGTTTCTATCCAAATATTAAAGGGTACATATAGGGAAAATATATAGACTGAGTCAATCTCTCTATTATACGAAGTAAACTAAGTTCAATTTTAGTTTGCCAATAAATACCTCAGCTTTTGCAACCTAAAAATGAGCGTGTGATGATAGACCTCAGACTATAAAACCAAACATGTATTGTGGTTTCCATTTCAGGTACAAGTGCTGCATAAGGATGACTAACTTGGCTTTCAAGATTAGACAAAGGGGGGCTACCTACTCGAAAAAGACCTGATGCAACAAGTACCCAGAAGGTGTAATAGCTGCATAACATTTGAGGCCATCACATGTATCATCTATATTACGGGTGAGATTAGATATTAGCTTTAAAAACTGCCTTTTCTTGGGAATATACACAACTAACTTGACTAACTTGTTTCACAGTAAAACAAAATATGTTGGGAACGATTGTCGTAACCATGGTAGTGTCAAGAAGACTTCATTCAATATGTTTGATTTTTGTTTGATTTTTTTTTTGGAGGGGGGGGGTGTGGGGGGGGTATTTGGCAAATCAGAGGGGACAAGAACTGTTCTTGCGATTGCCCCCCCCCCCTCTTCTGTAACATTTTCCCTGTCTTCCCTGATAATATCTATACACTGTTTGCTTCATGATGTCATTGCAAATTCAGATATTGTTTATTCGCCACTATACAATAAGATACGACTATATTTTTTCTTCCAGATTCATTATAAATCAACTTTCAAATCATAGACACTTTTTAATAATTTATACATGTGTGTACAGCAAGACCTTTTCATTATTTTCTCTCCAGATTGATGAGGCATTGGCACTGACAGGGAGGATCCTGAAGAATCTCCCAGACATTGGCAGTCACAGATGAATGTAAAGAATTAAGAAAAAGGCAAAGATATATCACTATGAGGGGAATATTGAAAATAAAAGTATGATGAGGAGAATAGTCTATTCTGTGCTACTCATCCTTACGACAGATATCAGACACCAAAAAAGGCAAATACATGTATCTAAATTCTTATATTTAGCAGCTGCCCTTAGTGGGTCATCATCATAGGCATGAATTTGAGGATTTTTTTTTCTAGAATTGGCGAGACTGAACAGTAAAATTGCATATGCTTTGCTATTTTCATTATCCAGTAAGTTAAAAAGAATACCCCCCCCAAAAAAAAAAAAAAATAAATAAATAAATAAATAAAATAAAATAAAAAAATAAAAAAATAAAAATAAATTTCCATTTGAATTTATTGCTTACTCTATAGTTAATATATTGCTTCTTATTTCTGAAAACTTAACATTCTGCAAAGTTTGTATGTATGGAATTACACAAGCTTATCTGTAAAGGGAAGAGGGTAGTTTTCAGTCATTAGATTCCCATCAATTACAGATTAACTATAATTTTGAAACGCGAAAGACCACACTAATCTCAAAGTGATAAAGGAGCTCCGTGACCAGCTCCCCCCCCCCCCCCCTTACCACCTTTCCTGACTTTACTGATAAAATCATTATATTTGCACTGCATGCATAATTGCAAGTATATAGGAAAACTATCCCATTTGTTTCTGTCATCATAATGAAATCAGTCATGTTTCAAAATTCAATGACTGAGAAGCAAGTATTTTGTTTAACGGAGGACATATAACATCATGTTATCCTTAATTAATATTAGAAAACAGCACGGAAGGCAAAAATGGAAATTATGATCGCCAGAAACAAATGAGAAGAGTTGTCTGACACTATAAAATAATGTCACCACTGTCACATTACAATTTCTCCAATTTAATATTCTCAAAGAATTTGTTATCTTAACATTATCAAATTTCTTATAGTTTGTCCCATCATTTTCACATGTTCATGAATCTAATGTGATCTATGAATCTATAATTCTCAAAGAAATTGTTATCTCAACATTCACAAATTTCTTGATTTATTGATCAGCTTGTTTCATTTATTAAATAATTTAACAAAATAAAGAAGCTTGTTAATGAAACTTTGTTTATTGTTGAGTTTCAAGGCGTCGTATGAATGTCTGAAGAACCATGCCAGAAATTGTGCAATCTACATGATTGTTCATTACATGATAGATAGAGAAAAAGGGCATGCTTCTAACATGTCTAAGATTTCTCATCAACATTGCTACATGCACTTTTAAGTACTTCCAGAGCAGAAAAAAATAGTAGAGAACTAAAATAAAAGAGAGGTATGAAGGAAATTAGAATGAAATTGTTAGATAAAGATGGTTTTTATGGAGAAAAACAATTAATGAGTCCGGATATGTGCCAAGAATATATCTGAAAATGAATGTTTCCATACGATTGATTTGGAGTTAATTATTGAATCTGAATGGAAGGAAACTTCAGTTATAGAGAAGTTGAAAGAAAGGGATTGAGAGGAAGAAAGAAGAAAATATGAGTATACATAAGAAAGCGAAAGAGAGAGGGAGATGAATTATGGATCAACATTGAAAGATGATTTCGAAAAAAAAAGGTTTTAAGTTAGAAAGGGGTAGGGGGCTGAATCATGTATAAACATTTTTTAAAATCTGGAACTCCCTTTCCCCTTTTCATTCTTTCCACCCTATACCACCCTATGTCTCCCTACTTCGAATCAATTTCTCTCTTTGTCCCAAGCTGTCTCTCAATCTTTTTTTTTTTTTTTTTTTTTTTTTTTTTTGGGGGGGGGGGTCTTCTTTCCTTCTTTCTTTCAATTGCCGTTCCAAGTCGGCTCAATGCTACTTTTCTACAATATGGGACCTGTCTGCATCTTTCCCAATTTCCTCTCTTACACTCAGTCTCACCCCCCCCCCACCATCTTTCTCTCTTTCTCTCTCCCTCCCGCTCTACTATTCCGTGTCTCAGTTTTACCCTCTTTTTTTCTCTCTTTTCATTTCCACCATTTTTTTTCACCTCTTCCATTTCTTGCCCACCACCATCATCATCATAATTATACAGATCATTAAGGGTTCTGCTATTTGCAACAGTATGATTGATGACAGAGATAATATTTTTGTGGTTATAATCTACCACAGACTATGACTATATAAATATTTATACAAAGAAATACATATTAAGTATGGCTACAAGTTGTAAACATATTGTAAATATTGTCAGGTTTAGGCTTATTAATTTGATGTAGAATATAAGCCTCGAAAGGGGGAAATGACATGCAAAACAGCACATTTTTCGCAAAAAAACAACATTTGCACATTCATCAGAGTTGTAAATTTTGAATCTTCATGGATGGAATAATTTGTCATCTTTCATGGGAAGTACTCTGTTTGCAGTGGTTTTTGGTGTAATATAAATATTTATGTAAACATATTTAGTATGGCTACAAGTTGTAAACATATTGTAAATATGTGTCAGGTAGGTTAGACTAATTAATTTGATGTAGAATATAACCACGACAGTTCAATAGATTTAGTATCCTCAAAAGGGGGAAATGACATGCAAAACAGCACATTTTTCGCAAAAACCCCTAACATTTGCACATTCCTCAGAATTGTAAATACTGTATTGAATCTTCAAGGATGGAATAATTTGTCATTTTTCACGGGAAGTACTCTATTTGCAGTGGTTTGTGGTGTATACTGTTGGTTAGATAGAACAATCAAAATTACAATTATGTCTGTAATGATGAAGTACAAAGTAGGGTTTTTAAAATTTTTGTTCAGCTTTTTTATTGGGGGGGGAGGCCTGTAAGAGGGGAAGGATGGAGAGTACGCCGGGTCTGTCACGGGAAGTACTCTATTTGCAGTGGTTTGTGGTGTATACTGTTGGTTAGATAGAACAATCAAAATTACAATTATGTCTGTAATGATGAAGTACAAAGTAGGGTTTTTAAAATTTTTGTTCAGCTTTTTTATTGGGGGGGGGGGCCTGTAAGAGGGGAAGGATGGAGAGTACGCCGGGTCTGTCAGGGTTCTGATGAGTAAGTCTCTGGTATCATCTTACAACACGTATTATAAGAACGTGAATGTAGGAATATCATGTTCAATGTCAGTGGGTTCTTGTACTGAATATGTCTAGACTGCATGTTTCATTGGTTCTATTCATTAACAGTAGAACATTCTTCAGTACCATGATTGTGAGTCAATATACACTGTCCTTTTAGAATCATTCATTGATTATACCTGTCCTACTGTGAATTTGGAGGTCACACACTAACAATTCAAAATCCAACATTTCAGTGTTGAAAAAAGAACCGCACCAGAAACTGGAATATGTTTTTCGAAGTCCCTCTCCCACGCAGACATGAGTTCATTGTACTTTTTAACCGACACTGTTTCTTGTTACTTCAAACAGCAGGTACCATAATACATGTGGTTCTAAGTTAGACCTCTGTCATGTCTACACGAAAATGGTTTTATGTCTTCAAAGTTTAAATCTAAGGGTTCCATCTTATGTGTGCATTGTGGTGAAAGTTTTGATTTTTTTATGTTGAGTAATTAAAAAATGACACTGGCTATCGCTGATAATGTACATGAGTAATTATAACTCATGCCATGGGATTGATTGCGCGGACGAATATGTTCCGTAATTATTCATTAATATTTTTACAAATGCCCCAGCCCCAGCTATCCATCTTTAAGTCAGCATAGATCGATGTATCAAAGATGCGTCTACAATTTGGAAAACAGATCCATTTGCTGCCTGAAATAATTCATAGTTTACCATTAGTAAATGTCATTTCCATTTACAAAATCATGCATGTTATTATGGCGATTATACCAGCACTTTATACTAGGCAATGAAGGCCAATCCACAAGCGAAACATGTCTTTCCCTACTCCCATTAACAACTCTCGTTATGAGTATGCTCAACTCTCCTCACCCTGCGGGAGACTTGCGCCATTCGACAATTTTTTTTTTTTTTTTTTTTTAAACGGACTACTACTTTGAAATGCAATCACCTTGAATATCATAACCCACATTGTATTATAACTAAATTTCAAATGAGAAGTTGTCCGAACCACAATGTAGGTCTGGGGAAATATGGCCCATTATGAAAAAAGTGGCTCAACTCTCCTGGATCTCCCCTACCTTTTTCCCGACTGTAAAACAGCCCAATTTGTTTTGGAAAACAATGTTATTTTCAGAAAAGATACTTGTCCTCTTAATTGATATAATATACAAGACATGATGAAAATGGTTACTCCGATGCAAAATACGCACGCGCTGCAAAATCAACGGATATCGGTTTTAGTGGAATCGTATAGTCTGCGATGTGCTACGACTGCGATCCGATTGGGCTCACAGTCGCAGAGCAATCGGATCGCAGTCGGATCGTGCAGTGTGCGCCGGGCTTTACACCCACGTTACGGAATAAGTGTCTGTGCAAATCAGTGCATAATATTGTACGCTTGTTGTAGTTGTGTGTTTTGGGTTTTTTTTTTTTTTTACGCAGACATACTGTAAATATTGTATATATTTGTATATAGTTGTTCTTGTGTATACAAACTGATTGTGAATTATTGTTTCTCCAATACCCTGGAAGGGGTGACATGGGAAATAAAATCATTGTCATTGTCATTGTCATTGTTACTGACTTGTTTCCTTCTTACGTCACAATGCCTACAAACAGCGCTGGTAAGAAAAAATCCTCTGGCCCTCCCAACAACCGCATGACTGACGAGGAGAACGCTCAGCTCGACCAGATGCTATCTCTTCGGGATGAATTTGGCAAGCTATCCAAGTTCATCGACAACAAGCTATCGGTCCTCGAACAGGCTATTGTAGATGTTCGAGAAGGGCAGTCGGGAATAGTCCAGTCTATTTCCTTTCTAGATGAAAAGTTTGAAGAAATGAGAAAGAAGACGGAGAGGATCGAGAAAGAAAACCAGGAGCTCCAAAAGAAAAACGGCCACCTGGAGAAGAAGGTCAACGAGTTGAGCTCACAACTTAATGAGCTTGACCAATATCATCGCCGGGTCAACCTGGAGATCACCGGAGTGCCCGAACAACAAGGAGAGAACCCGGAGGAGGTAGTGCTTAAGATAGCTCAACACATCTACCCAGGAACATCTGCAAAAGACATCGATGTGGTGCACCGCCTTGGACGTCTCTCTGAGGAAAACCAACGCCCACGTGCTTTCATCGTGAGATTCGCTTCAAGACGCGCCCGCAACGCTGTCTACGATGGAAGAAGGAAGCTGAAGACGCTCAGCACCAAGGACCTTGGCTTCAGATCCACTGGCAGGATATTCGTCAATGAGAATCTGATCTCATCAACGAGGGAGCTCTTGAAGGAAGCCAACATAGTTCGGAGGAGTGCTGGCTTCAAGTTCCTGTGGACCCAGAATGGTCGGATCTTCGTGAGGAAAGACGAAAAGAGCCAGCCCATGATCGTGAGTTGCAAAGAGGACTTTGTAAAGATTAAATAATCACTAAACTCATATTAAGTACTCTATTGTTTTATTATCTTTATTACAATGATGAACTTCCGGCTATTAATCAATTTTGAAATAGGGCTACAACATTTGCACTGTCTTTACTACATAAACATTATGGTTTCTTCTTCAAAACCCTCTATTTTCACTACTTTTTGTCGGAGCTATAAACTTTCAAGCTACTGCATTCATTTCTGTTCTGTTCTTATTCTATGTTATCTTATGTATTATTCTAGACTATATACGCATTTTGGCATATGGATTATAAATTCTCTTAAGAACTTTTCATATTCGTGCATTAATTCTTTTAGTTATGTCAAATACAATTCCGCGATACGTTTTTACCGAGAAGCAGTTCTGACCTTTGTTTTATCCCTTGTATCATTCAATATTTTTTGCATTTATTCTGTTATAAGTAGTTTAAATGTCAATGATTGACAACGAACATTTTCCCTTTAACAATTTAGACGAAGATGAATTTATAACAGTAGTACAGGGGAGTCGAAATGATGTTATCTCGCATAGATATGACAGTAATACGAGGTTTGATCATTTTGCCACCAATGCTCTTGCTAGCAATTTTGATGAGCTTCAACTTGAATTTGATTCTCATGACGAAGCAGTTCATCTTCCTTCATCTGCGTACTATACCGAATGTTTATTCAAAGATTATGCTAAAACACTTGAGAACGACAACTTATTTGTCTTGCACCTTAATATTAGAAGTGCAAATAGAAATTTTGAGAAATTACGATCATTTTTAGGAAATACTGAATTGTCAGTGCCTCCGGTTATTGCTCTCTCAGAAACCTGGTTTTCAGAGACCGCTAATTATTTAGTTACGCTACCTGAATACAGGATCGTCACTAATAACAGATCTAACAAACCAGGGGGTGGCGTGGCGCTATATATACCATGTTCACTTGATTATGTGGTCATAGACGACTTGAAATGTATGACTGATGCAATTGAGTCTTTATTTGTTGAAGTTGTAACTCAGAAAGGTCAGAAACTGCTCATCGGTGTTATATACAGACCACCACAGTCTGCTTGTATGAATGAATTTTTAATTGCTATCAATGATCTTCTTCAAAACCGTGCATTTAGAAACAGTAATTGTATCATTACAGGGGATTTTAACATAAATCTCCTATCCAGCAATCATTCGGCTACTAATGATTTCCTCACTAACCTTTTATCTTCATCATTTTTGCCACTTATCTCTAAACCTACGAGAGTGACTGATCACTCTGCCACCCTTATAGACAACATATTCTGTAATTGCCAACCTGTTCCTAAAGCTGGCATTATTGTGACTGACATTTCTGATCACTTTCTGATCTTTACTCACATTCAGTTAGCACTTCCAAATACTAAAAATGATGGTATGAACTTAGGAGCACGTCGTATTTTCACTCCTGAAAATATAACCTCTTTACAGGACAAGTTAAGCTCTACTGATTGGTCTGTGAAAGAAAATGTTGATCAAGCCTTTGAAATATTTTTAAACATGTTAAATAATTGCATAAATTTTTGCATACCATTGAAAAAACATCGGAAATATGATTATAAGCGTATACCTAAACTTCCTTGGGTTACTAAATTAATTCTACGATCCATTAATCGCAAAAATAATTTATATATCGACTTTATTTCTAAACCTTGCGATTCTTCACGAATGAAATACACTTCCTACAAAAATGTGCTTACTACAACCCTTCGCTTGGCGAAAAAGGGATATTTCGTGGAACAACTAGATCTATTTAAAAATGACGTAAAAAACACTTGGAAAATCATAAATGGTGCTCTGAATAAGGGTAAAAAATCCAAGTCAATTTCTAAGTTGCGTGTTGATGACGCCTTTATTGAAGATAATCACGTAATAGCTGATACCTTTAACACCTATTTTTCTGAAGTAGGCTCCAAATTATCTCAGACTATTATTCCAGGTGGTAAATCCTTTCACGAATTTCTAACAATGCCAAATGACAACTCTATTTTCTTTACCCGAGTATTTAGGCAGGAGTTAGTTAATATTGTCTTAGGATTGAAATCAAACAAATCTCCTGGTTACGACGGTATAACCAATTTCCTCTTGAAAAGCATTGTCGATTCCATTGCTGATCCGTTGCTTTACATATTCAATTTATCTTTGAAGTCTGGCCAAGTTCCAGCTAAAATGAAAATTGCTAAAGTGATCCCATTATTCAAAAAAGGTGATAACCTGTCTGTCAACAACTATCGCCCCATATCTTTATTAACCTCGTTTTCAAAAATTTTGGAAAAAGTAGTCTACGTAAGAACTATTGCTTTTCTTTAAAAATACAATATTATATCCGACTCTCAGTTTGGTTTCAGAGAAAAACACAACACGACCCACGCTATTTTAACTCTCATAGATCAAATCTCTAGTTCTTTTGATAAATCTAATCACACTGTGGGTATGTTCCTTGATTTCTCTAAGGCTTTTGATACCATTAATCACGAGATACTACTACATAAACTTGCTTACTATGGCATCAGAGGGAATGCATTGAAGTGGTTTAAGAGTTATCTTTCAGGTAGAGTACAATTTGTTAGCGTAAACAATTCGGACTCTTCTACCAAACCTGTTAATTACGGAGTTCCTCAAGGAAGCCTTCTGGGCCCTCTTTTATTTGTAATTTATGTAAATTATATTAAAAGGTCGTCTGATATTCTCTCTTTTATACTCTTTGCGGACGACTCCAATCTGTTCTACTCACACCACGATCCTATTGAACTCGTCACTGTTTTAAATGCCGAACTTAAAAAGGTGACGGATTGGATAAAAGCCAACAAACTATCTTTAAATTTACAAAAAACAAATTATATGTTGTTTAGTAATTCCTTATCACATCTGTCTGATCAAATTATATTTGACAACACTGTTATTAAAGAAGTTAAAACAACCAAATTTTTAGGTATTACTATAGACAATAAATTATCATGGAATTCGCATATTGATAAAACCATATCAAGAAATATTGGAGTCATTCATCAACTAAAGCATGTTCTTCCATTATCAGCACTTCTGATGTTATATTCTACTCTCATCTTACCATATCTAAATTATGGCATTTTGGCATGGGGAAACGCAGCAAGATCCAGGTTAGATAAAATTTTACTCTTGCAGAAAAAGGTTTTGAGAATAATATGTAATACATCTTACAGAGCGCATACTGATATTTTGTTTCGCCAAAATCGTATTCTCATAATTCATGACCTTTATCGATTTCAGCTGTACCAATTCATGTACAATCTTGATAGAAATAATATGCCATTCGTTTTGAAACAACTGTTTGCAAAAAATAGCACTTTACACAGGTACTACACCAGGCAAGCAAACGATTATCATTTACCCAAAACTCGAACGGCTTTTGCCAGTAAAACTATATTTTTCAATGGTCCTAAATATTGGAACTCATTAGAACAGAATTTAAAACTTACCCCTAACTTAAGTAGGTTCAAATATCTTGTGAAGAAACACTTGACTGACTTATACTGATGTAAATAATTCACTCTGCTTTTATTTATTTTTCTTTTCTTTTCATTCCATAATAGTGTATTTATCTTTTTTTATAATATAATATAATATATACGTGTATATATAATATACTGATTTCCACTCGAAATCTCTTTTATTTCATTAATTTTATCTTGTAATGTTAGCTCAACTGTATATAATGTACATATGTTTTGTTTAGTAATTTCCTCCCTCTCAAACAATTACTTTAATTTAAACGAAAATCTTTTTTTTTTTTTTTTTTTTTTTTTACATATATTATTGTATCATTATTCGATTAGGGGGTCTACATCACACAAGCTAAGCTTTTTAGTAGATCCCTCCACATATCATTTTGTCACCTTTCTATGTCATATTTATGTATTCTCTGTTTTTGCAGTGTTTGTAATTTATACATATTGTTGTAATTTCATTGTAAATGTGGAATCTGAATAAAATCAAATCAAATCAAATCAAATCAAATCAAATGACTATGTTATCTTTTATATTCTTAATATATTCCTTGACTTTCAGAACTTTTATTATAATTTATGCATATTAATTAAATTTCAATGGTATATCAATAACTGACTATACCAGCACTTCCAATTTGATACTCACTTGTAAACAAGGTCAGGTAAATGAAATGACAATGGTAAGCTGCAATTTTCAGAGTATATTTCTTGATTTTAATGCAAATATTGTACGTACTGAAGAGGTGAAGCTCTTTAAGTACGTATAATACGAATGCCATTAACACTTTCATGTGACTTTGGATACATGTACTTCCATAATTTGCATAAATTTGGAGACTTTTGCATGAAGATGTGAGTTATTTCGATGAGTCCTGTGGGAAAAAATAAATCTGTAGGCACAACAAATACATATGGAAAGTTTGGTACACTTTCAAGCACTTTGATTTTTACCTTGTCTAGGTACATATACTACAATAATTGGCATATATTAGCAGAATTTGGCATGAAGATGAGATTTAAAGGGTGACTAAATTAGAGAGAAAAAAGGTACTGTTTCCATGTATTTTTGCTTTCAAATCACGAATCTGGCAATTGATTGTCATAATTATGTCTCGTTTTGGCGAAAAAGCGGGAAAAGTAGAGGTTTTGGGACCGTTCCTTAAAACTCGTGAGCTGATTGGCTAATTGACGTCACACCCCCAAGTGACGTATGAAGAGTAAGAGGCACAAGATCTGGAGGCTGCGGCAATGTAACATTGTACACACAATGCGGTATTTGACCCCTCTGTTCAACGGACAATTTATGAAAAAGGGAAATTAATCAATATAGTCTTAGGAGGGAATAATCATTATCAATATATTTTCTACAAGATCAGTGAACACTTTTGCCCCAATATACAGCTCTTGTTTTGTTTTTTAAACTTTTCTTTGAACAATGTTCTCATCCATCTGAGCTTGCCGAACGATAGTTTTGCATTGGTCTTAAACGCGTACACAGCCGTTTTATGCGTCTGTGCAATGTACTACACATCTTTAGTACGGCAACTATGTTCCCCCTCGTACTAAGCGACTGGTGAACGCTTTTGTTTGGTTCGTTTTTACTCTCACCTTTTTTTTCTTCGCTTTACATGTACTATACGGCACAAGTACTGACTTAGACTTTTGGCTGAATTCTTCGAGTAACTTAGAGAGATGGATAGTGATCGCGAGTCCGATTTGGAGGACTTTTTTGAGCCAGATAAGAACTTTGATTTATCAGATGATTTATCGATCCCGAAAGAGAAGAAGCTCAAGTGCAGTGGCAAGGGGAATTCGACCATATATATGTTTGAACCCCTCGCAGAAGACGCGCCAGGGCATGGTGAAGGGATCGCGGGGGAAGGGGCCGCGGGTGAAGCTGCTGCAGCTGCTGGAGAAGAAAAGTGATCACTGCAAATTGTACTCCACTCACTTGGCCCTTGCCACTCTGCCCGCGTGAGCATACCTTTGCGACCCACAATTTCTGTAGATTTTCAGCTTTAGGAAAATGATATACGTAGGCTTACATCATCTTTAGCGGTCTTGCTACAGCCCGCAACTATACACCGATTTGGCATTATTGATGAAATTGTGTCCCAAAATCAAATTTATTGTGAGGAATTAAACACACGAAAATATGCGATGCAAATGGTCGATGCGGTGAATGTCATGCTCGGCACCGGGCTGGGCCTGCCGGGGCCTGCGGGCGCGCACGGTATATAGGTTGGTGGAATATTTTCCCTTACTTCTCGTACGTCACAGATCACGTGATCATGATGTCGCTTCGATGGGTTTTTTAAGGGGCGGGGCTTATGACTGTGTAAATCAGCAAAAATGTACTTTTCAAATGATTATGAAATACGACTGAATGCATAAAAAAGTGTGTGATAGATATTTTTTGGCTCCTGATGACTCCTTCCTACGAAAAATGGGCAATTAATTTTTTATTTTAGTCACCCTTTAAATCGCTGGGTCCTGTGGGAAAAAATAAAGCTATTACCACAAGAACTACATATAGAAAGTTTGGAACATTTTTAAGCCATTGATATCTACCATGTCAGTGGACTGATTTAATGCATGTAAATCGCATAAATTGCATGAAGATGTGGTTTGGTTCAAGGGGTCCTGTGGGGGAAAAAATGAAGCTATTGTCCTAACAAGTACATCTGCAAAGTTTGCTTTTGTAAACTCTGTCCCCAAAACGAAAAAATATGGGCTTAACAGACCTGACTATTGGGAAAGGATATCCATCACATGGATATAAGGATTCTTTGATGCAAATCAAACAAAAAACTTATTTCAAATAGGCATTTCTTTCAGTGAATAACATTTAAAAGAATATTCATGACCAAAATGTTCCTTTATAGCTTCTTCTCTTTAAGTCCAATATTCTAGTATGTATATAACCTTTGAAATGATATGTTAATTATATATCTAGTATAATATAGTGCACATATACTGTTGTCCCTAAAATGTATCAAATTCACTTTTTTAGTTTTATCATTGAATGATTAACATATCAAAATAAAGGAGACCATAAAGGCCTTTTAAATGGTGTACTTTGGCTTTGTCACTTTTATTATTCTTTTTCTGATTGGAGCTTAACATGTGTTTCATTCTTTTTACCCATTCTATATCAAAGATCAAATTCATGATTGTTTCCTGTCAAGTAATCACCGTAAGAGTGCAGTGTACATTGACAGAAAAAGTGTGGACAGCCATATCAAAACTACCCCAAATTAAACAGCAAATCATCATTCCCAATATTCCAAATCTTGCTTTGGATATGGTCATGAAATGAGACCAAAGTAGCAACAGTGCATTGTACCATTTGAATGGATTATACAGACTATGTGATGCAGCTCATGAAACTTGAATCATGCATACATTTTGGTCTATATGAAGTTGGGAATAAGCTGAACTTTTGTATCTTTTTTTGTAGTACATTTAATCCTTTGGTCCTGCTGAGTTTTTATTTTGTAGTGAATAAGAGAAACAACACTGATTTTCCTTGAGAGACATATTCACTTTCCAAAAATATGATTCTGTTACAGTTATTCAATAATAACTGATACCCTTGCAATTCTGAAATACGGTAAATGAATATCCAACTGTATAGAACACTGCCGGTATTTCTAAGTTGAAATTAGCTTATGCATATAAATTTGTCAGTAATAATTATTCAGACAAACAGCATTATCATCAACAATGACACTTATATACCTGTATATAGACCTCTGATCATAAGATAGTTCTTTATCAGCTTTTTCATTATGATTTTCATAATCATTTTTCTTATGTGATTGGGATATGTCTGATAGAATTATCATAGGAAGATCAACATAATTGCACAGCTGGATACTTATAATTTGAAATATTTTTTAATCTTTGAAATGCCTCTTGCAAAAGTTGATTTAAAGATATTTTTATATCTTTCACCCTATGAAAGTGATTTCTTGGGGGGGGGGTTCATAGCAGAAGGGATCTGAAGTAGTTTCTAATAATGAAGTGTAGCAATCTACTTACATGCTACAAGAACATGTTATTCCTGTGCTGAATTGAAAGTGTATCTTCATTTGTAAATACAAGTCAAAATTCATGTGTAATGTTTTTTGGTTTTTGTTTTTGTTTTTTTTAACCTCTTCAGAGGTCATTTATTCGATGCAATCAACAGTACATTATTAAAATACATTTAAATATACATTCACTTCTCAACGAAAAATCTCCAAAGGAAGAAAGAAGAATAACAATTGGTTAAAATAACAGGAATAAATTGTTGAATAGCATTTGATATATCATCTGAAATGTTATCTAAATGTAATTCTTTTTTAAAAGCATGCCTTGTGAAACTATTATAAGTTTTCCCCTGAAAGTAGTTCAACATATACATTTTATATATTGCATATTTTGCGTATGTAATGACTATATTTATATCTTAAACATTTAAAGATTTAGAATCTATACCAACAATCAAGTGTTTTTCATTCAATATAAGTGTTTTTTTGAAGTGATAACGAATAAATGCAACAATACGTTTCCAGAATAATATTACCTTGTATATTTATTTATTTTGTTTTATTTATTTTATACTGCAGGGTTGGCCTGTTCAGTTTTATAAAACTGCTTTACAAAGGCGCCCTGCAGTTTAACAAACATCATTCTACATGAAGATGCAAAATACATAACAATTAGGTAACATTATAAACTACTAACAACAAATATTGAGAGTGGATAAACCTTGGGGCATTATAACAAAACATGAACAAACGTTTCAGTTGTTTTGCAAAAAGTACATAAATTTTCATTTACAATTTTCCATTTACATAAATTATATCTGAAAGGTAAGATACGATGAAGTGCTTTAAAATTGAATTGCTTCACTTTATTGTTTTTCATTGTTTTAAATTTAAATTTTAATATAGTTTTCCAGTCAAAATCGATAGGAAGCTTAAAATGTTTTTCCCAATGTCTTGATACAGTTGGGTCACTTTTCTTGAGCTCACACAGTAAACTATAAAAATTTTTTGATTTCATTGTTGACAGTCTAATGGGATCATCTGTTTTGATTTCATAAAACTCATTATCATAATTGTGCATAATACCTGTATCGTTATCATGCCGATTGACTTCATGGATTCGTTTGATCCAGACTTTAGGGATCGCCTTCTTGAGCTTCGCATACATGAAGTCAACCAACAAAGAGTTCGAACCAAGCACATTACAAATATAATCTCGTGATTTGAAATGTCCATTTTCTACAATATTCTTAATCTTTAAGAGTCCCTTTGAAAACCATTCTTTAAAAAATAAGGTTTTACTACCAAGTGTTATATTGCTATTGTACCATAATACTTCATTTCGAACATTTTCGACGTGCAGAAAATCAACGTACCTAAGTTCACTCCAAGATATAAGACAGTTAATATAGAAATCAGGTATTTTATGTTTTGAACATAGCATCAATATATCTTTGCGAGAACAGTTTGTTTTTAATATCAAAGACAACGGACATATTTTTTCAATCCAGTATTTATACAT
Source organism: Heliocidaris tuberculata (assembly GCA_025618425.1). Classification (NCBI taxonomy): domain Eukaryota; kingdom Metazoa; phylum Echinodermata; class Echinoidea; order Camarodonta; family Echinometridae; genus Heliocidaris; species Heliocidaris tuberculata. The sequence goes on along the minus strand of CM046839.1, from coordinate 26,651,059 downwards.
GAATTTCCACCGTGCATCATTGTTATTTTCAAAGTATACCTTGTTAACCATGCTAAATGCAGGGATTGAACCTTGGAATGTAAATCTACCATGCTCATCAGTCCTCCATTTTCAGCTGTGTTTATTAAGACCGACCTCTTGACCTTGTCTCGTTTTGAATTCCAAAGGAAATTGTAAATCAATTTATTCAACTTCACAATTAGTTTCGGAGGAATGGGTAATACTGAAGCAACATACACAAATTGTGAAATTATTAACGATTTAATTATAACAACTTTACCGTAAATGGTTATGTTTCTCATTTTCCAGAAATTTAAGATTGATTTAACTTTTTCAAGTTTCAGAGACCAGTTTAATCGATCAGATTCTTTTTTTATTTCGAGTTAGGTATAGACCCAGATACTTGACTGGATCAGCATTCCATTTTAATTCTTTTACAGATTCTACTTGAGGTGTCATTGTTATTGCTTTTGTTTTCATAACATTTAAGTTCGGTCCAGCATAGTGTCCAAATTTTCTTACTTCTTCGAGTGAAATGTTTGCTGATTCAACAGAGTTAAGAAAAAGAACAGCGTCATCAGCTAACTGTGATATTTCAAAAACTTCTGAAGTATGAGTATTTACAGAATTAACAATAATACCATGTATATCATTATTTTGCTTGATTTTCAAGGCCATTACTTCAACAACAAGAATAGATAAAAGTGCAGAAAGCGGACAACCTTGTCTTATTCCCCTTCTTATTTGAAATTTTTGAGACACCCATCCATTGTTCCTAACACTTCCCATCGCATTGGCATACATTACTTTGATCCAACTAATAAATGATTCTTTGAAATTAAACTTATATAATTATTGAAATAAGAAATCATGATTAACCACATCAAAAGATTTTTTTTAATCTAGAAGAAGAAAGATACCAGGAGAATTACCAAATTCACAATATTCAATAATATCTTGGACTAAACGTAAATTTTGCATACCTGAGCGTTGTTTCAAATAACCTGACTGATCAGAAGAAACCAATTTGTCTATAACATATTTCAGTCTTTTACATAACACCTTTGCTAAGATTTCATAATCAGTGTTCAGTAACGATATTGGTCTCCAATTGTCTAAATTTTGTTTATCCCCTTTCTTATATAACAACGTTAACACAGCTAATTTTTGCGGCTGGGATAATTCTTTTTGTTTAAAACCCTCGTATATATAGTCTATTAACAAAGTTTTTTCGTCGTCACAGAAACATTTAAAAAATTCCACTGATAAACCATCACTACCAGGTGACTTGTTGTCTTTCATGAAGAAAATAGCTTGTCGTCATTCTTGTTCAGTAATCGGTCCTTCATAAGACAATGCTTCATTTTCCGTTAAAGTAGGAAGATCAACTGCAGTTAAATAATTATCAATTTCAGACAGTTTAGCTCTATCGTTGTTTTTAGAATATAAAAATTCATAATAATTTACAATTTCTCTAAGAATATTTTCTTGGTTTCTAATACATTTTTTGCTCTTTTTGATACAATCTATTTCTTTCTTCTTTCCGTTTCTTTTTTTCAGTTTGAAGAAAATATTTCGTTGATTTTTCACCACATTCCCTCCATTTTGTCCTGATCTAACGAAGGCTCCTCTACATTTATATGTTAACCATTGGTCTAATTTCATTTTGATTTTTTCCACTGTCCCTAAATTCTGTTCAGATGGATTTTCTTCATTGTCGTTACTAACTTTATAAAATTCATTTTGTAATTTTTCAAATGTTTGATTTTTTTGCATTTGTTTTCCTTTTGAATATTTTATAGTGTATTCTTTTATTCTAATTTTGCACCTTTCCCATTTCATCTGAGCATTCATATCTACGTTTTCTAATTCAATTTTTACGAATCAAACGTTTTATGTTCACCTTATAGTCAGCATTCCTTGAAAGTGAATTATTCATTTTCCATAAACTACATCCTTTGAAAGCGTTTGATGTCATCAGTCTTAGGGTGACTGCACAATGATCACACTTTGGAACTGGTTTTATTTCAGTTGTTTGCAAATAACACCCAAGTGAATCTGTTAATAGCCAGTAGTCAAGACGTGAAAAGATATTAAGTGACAATTGACGCTCAGTGTATTGCATTCTAAATGGAAACATTCTTCGCCAAACATCGATCAAATTGAAGCGTTTTATCAATTTCTTAAACCACTCAACCTGTTTATATGCATAAGACATACCACGAGTATCTAGCTGGATATTCTGTATGCAGTTCCAGTCTCCACCTAACACCAAAACATCGTTTGCATATTGCAACCACTGAAGTAATTTCCTGTAAAATGTTTCTTTTTCACAACGTTTGGTTGGTGCATAAACATTCAAAATGAAATAAGAAATTTCCTCACATTTCAACCGTATGGCTACTGCTCTTCCATCAAAATTCATATAATGTTCAAGCGGTTCATCATATTTGTTTTTACATACAAGAATAGCTACACCCTTTGAATGATTTGTGCCATGATTAAGGAAGCAGTGGTAATTCAATTCTGCTTTCATTACAACTTCCAACTCTGATGTTAAAAATGTTTCTTGAAGCAAAACAACATCTGATTTCTGATGAAGTAATCATAAAAATATTTTGCTTCTCTTTAGTTTGTCTCTAATCCCTCTTACATTGAGGGATAAAAAGGTAGTGTTTTGTTAGAATATTAATATTTTTAATAAATCCTAACATGCACAATTTTATTTTCCAGATGGGCATGCAAGTAGACACGTAGTGACTATCAACACAAATGAACAAGATGACTGCCAAGCTGAAGAAGGTACTGCAGGTGTACTCCATGTTTGTAGATCAAGATTATCCACTACATCAACACTTACAGCAAAGCCATGAGGTACATGTACATGTATGTACAGAAATAAAACTTGCCTCATCCACATTGAAATTGAAGAGAATTGCATGCAATGTAATAATTATATTCAGTGCAAACAGAGAATTTAATAAAAGCAATGTGAACTTTTCCACATGTTAGTACGCAAATAGAGTGTACCTAATTGAGGTACACACAATTATTCAGATTGATCTTGTATATTAAAAGCTATGTAGTAGTATATACATGTACTTCATCTGTATTGTCACAATTGTTTAATTGTGTTGTTTAATGTCTTCACTATTTAATATGCAGTTTTTCTTCTAATGTGTTTCCTCAGTTTACTGGTTTATTGATGACATTGTCACTCAGAGGAAAAATTGTTAGTTTTGAAATCAAATGTCAGGTACATTGGAAAGTTTAAAGGAAAACTAGGTTTTCCCGGTCAACTTCATAATTTGTCATTCAAGTTCATATTCTGAGCATTCAATTTCACGCATTTCCCGCTCGCAGCACTGAATCGGCTTTCAAATTCAAAATCCGGTCGATCAGTTTCACTATCCAAATGTAATGCTCGCATTTGGAAATTGAACGCACATGCGTGATTTTGATTTTACGGAAAGGAAATAAGAGCCCATAAATGAAATTGATCGATCGGATTCTGAATTTGAATGCCCGAATATTTTCGCAGGCGTACGGTGTGTGAATTTGAATGCACGTTCATGAATTGGAATGGGAAAAGTATGAAATTGACCGGGAAAACCTATACTACCTTGAATTGTGTAAAAGCAGCAAAAACTATTTCATTCCTGAAAGCCAGTGCAGAACAGAGTATACATTTATATGCAATATTAGGCTTGTTTTCCTTTGATGAAAAGAACAATTTAATGAGCAATTAATGATAAGTAAGATTCATAGATTAAACAAACATGATATAGACCTATCATGCTCCCTGTATTTAGTAAGCATTCTCTCCCATTTTTCCACTTTGTATTTCCTGTCATCTCCTTGTGATGCTTGTAGTGAGTGTGCAGATATTTGTTTAGGGATAGATGTAAAATAAAGAATGGTTATAGTTGGAGTGCAATGGTATAATATAAATAATTCCATGCCTTCATGTATGTTCTGACCTAGTGTGACACATGTTTTGCTGTGCTAAAAAGTTTTGTTTGCATCAGTCTGAATACAACATCACCATGCATACGTACAAAGTGTCAGAACGCGGGGTACTCGTTTTCCCGAAGGTTCGTAATTCCGAAACACAAATTTTCATAGCGGGGGGTTCATAATTCCGAAAATGAAATAGGGTTCGTAATTCTGAAAATGAAAAAGGTGTCGTAATTCCGAAGGTTCATGATTCTGAGAATGCAGTAGAGCCCTACATAACTTTTCGGAATTACAAACCTTCGGAAATATGAACCCTTTTTAATTTTCGGAATTGTGAACCCTATTTCATTTTCGGAATTAGTAACGAACCTTGGGGAAATGAACTTTCGGAAAAACGACATGCAACCACTTGAACATGAGTCCATCGCTTTTGTACGCATACACGATTGTATGGGTAAATGAAATATGGCTGTAGATTTTTATGATGTTGTATACATTATTTCAAGAATAAGTTCTACTCTTGTATAAAGATTATACTGAAATATGTTCCATTGAATGTTCGAATTCAAAGTTGCTTGTTTCGCAAGGTCTATGGAAATATAATATATAGTGAAGTGAAAAAGGGGTACCATCAAGTAAATATAATTTGAGGTGTACATTTTGAGGTTTTATACACGAAATGAATCATTGCATAGGAAAGACAAAAAAAATTATGTTTGTGTTCTGTTAAGTGTTTAAATGTGTCTGGTTTGCATGATACTCTGCCTTGATGTAAATGAGTTTGTGGCTGTGTGGCTTGGGGTGCAGTGGCATTAAAGGGAAAGTCCTCCCTGATATCAAGTTGGTTTTAAAAGAAACAGAAAAATAAAAGAAAAAGATATATGGAAGTCAAGGAATTGCCAATTTGTGTTTGATTGATTACAACTTCAAAAATGCATAACTTTCATATTTCTCATTGGATTTTGTTGGAAATAGTTTCTCTAATTTTTCTGCTTTTATGAAAATAAACTAAATAGGCCTACCAGGGCGGACTTCCCCTTTAAGGGTACTGGCATCATGGGGGGGGGGGGGCTACTGTACTTGGTGTATGAATACGAAATTACAAGCCTAGGCCGTTAATTATAGTGAGGGTGCTGGAGGGGTTGTGGCGTCTTCTTTTCACGTTCCCTTCCCCCCTCTGTTAATTTCTTTCCTTCTCTCCCCCTCTCCCTTTTTTTTTGGGGGGGTGCCATTTGATGAGGAACCATGTCCCCACTTGCTCCGTTATCTATGCCACTGAAGTAGCGATCGTGTGTGTGCATGGGCGTTGTGTGTATTTTCTCAGCAAACGTTGCATTTTATATGAAAGAGTATTAATTTTGATCATCAATGAATATTATGAAAACAAGCTTAAATAAAAGAGTCAACCTTCATCCATTATACCATTCGCTCTATGGAAAGAATAATGATTAAGAATAAAAGTCAGTCCATCCTCATTTCTGGTGTCTGTCATGCGCGTACCGAGGGGATGTTTTGGGTGTTCAAACACCCCCCTTTGGATGTTAAAACACCCCCCCCCCCCCTTTAGAAATACTGATAACCTTCTTTTTTTTTTTTTTTTTTTTTTTTCTTTTTTTTGTCAGAGAATTTTGGAGTAAAAAAATACCCCCCTTTAAAAAATCCTGGGTACGCCACTGGTATACATGTATGTGCGTAAGGGTTTTGGGGGTGGAGAAGGGGAAGGGGCTGGTGTTTCAGCTAATATCGGTGTTCAACATACACAGAAGCGGATGCTTTGATAAGTGAACTTAATTGTCCGTGAATTTGATATTTTTATGTTGAAGTTGTATCAACAGTGATAACCCCAAATGACCGACAGAAGTTGGACGTGATCAACGGGAGAACGAGCAATCATTTTATAGGAATGTTTTATTTGTACTGTGGTTTGTCAAAAAATACCGTAACCTCAATGAATTTGAAAGAAATGAGAAAAGAAAAAGAAATATGTCTATACTGATAACAAAGCTTGTGTGTAAGATTGTTGTTTAGAAAAGAGACTAGAAATTGGTTTAAAGAGTGAATGTTACGAATGTATAGAGGAAGGACATGGAAAAGAATTACACAAAAGACAACAAGCTTTACATATTTAAATCAACAAATTTTGGAAAACTGTAGAATACCCACAACACAATTAATCCTTACCCTAAACCTAACCCTAACCCTAATCCCAACATCTACCCTGCAACACAAATAAGAGAACGCTACAGAGGCATGCCCTGACCCTCCCTTCGAATGCAGCAGAATTGAGCACATAAGGGTTAGGACGTACAGACTATTTTTCCTTGCTCTGATTGGATGAAAAGTTTCTGGACCGTCTCGACAGCGGCGGCCGGCAATACGTGTTGTGCAAATTACTCAGTAATCTATACAAAAAGTGTATGAAAATCATAAAATGTGAGTGCGAACATTGCGTTGAATATCTGGCTTATGCACTACAGGCGTGATTAACGTAGGGGTTCCATGACATTTGCTCCTGCGACATTGCTCCTGTCTCACTTTGCCATGTTAATCCCAAACCTAAACCTAACCCTAACCCTGACCACCCGAAGGTTCGCCACACAATAAACCCAGCGCTTCGCATTATGTGTAGCGTATTCTACACACATAGCAATCCTCATGGAAATAGTGTGTGTGTGGCCGTTGTTTGAATTTACATCCCCTCTTTTTGGGGCCAGGGATTTTCATTACTTTTCACCTCTCATTCGATAAATATTTCACTTGAGGAGGAAAAAAACTTCACAGCATCTTAGTTATGTTAGTACGAAATCTCACGAAAAGTTTTTGAGGGCTTCCCAAAACTATCTGTTACCTTTAAGGACAATGTGAAGATTAGGATTAGGGATATGGTCTTAGCGTGAGGCAGTGAAAAGCCGTTACCAAGCGTTTCTTATAGATATTTACACTAAAATTTGTTCGAAATCGTGAATGGAATGTTATATAATATCTTACATAATTATGTCTTATGATAAAAGGAGAATAGTATGTGACTATTTCAGATAAGTTTCTTGCCAGTATGATTTTTGCTACCGAGACTGTTTATGAGCTTTAACAAAAAAATAAATCATGACCTTGACCTTAACCTTTGACCTTTCGAGATATAGACGGAGGAGCAAATGTCGCAGGAGCAAATGTCGTGTCAGGTGTCACCTAACGTAGGATATAACGCACTTGAAATGATGCCCCGTGTGCAACGGGAATTATGCCTGCATGGCTCACTATATAGCGTCGACCACTCCAGCTATTGTTCAATAGACCGCTTCGGTAATGTATGCAAATTGTATACATACCTTTCAAACAAAGGTTGTTCTTGACAACCTGAAAGCTTGCCGGAGGCTTGCCGGACATAGCAACAAGTAATGTATGCAGATTGGATTTCAAGCATTGAGGCTTATTTATAAAAAGCATGTTAATGGAATAGCTCGTCACTACGTGATCAGAGAAGAAGTGTGCATAAATTTGTATACATTACAGAACCGGTCTATTCAATAGAATTCATGCTGCCTGCATGCACCGAATACCCGTGCGATACCCGTAATGGCAAGTACAGGAAGCTCAGCGTTTCCACTTCTCCTGGAATTCAGGAGTTTCCAGGAGTTTTTGAGGTTTTCAAGGATAATTTCAGGAATTGAAAAAATTCCAGAATTTTTCCAGGATATTTGGGGATTCCGTGAATAGACTAACAAAAATGTAGGCAAAAGTTAAACAAATAAAGAAAATAAAAAGAAAGAACAGGAAAAAAAAAAACCAAAGGAAAAAAAAAAAGGAGAATATAAAATCCCAGTACGGTATAATGCATACAGTAGTACGGTACAATGGTATAGTATAGTAGGACAGTCATACACACCATTGATACACACACATACCCTCACCGACTGACAATGACAATGACAATGATATTTTATTTCTTTTATTTCATACCACCGGCACGACACACAAACAGTCCAACACACAAGCACACAAGTACACCCACACACATCTATAAATACTGACGGTTCATTGGAACATGATGCAAGTGCAGTGAGGTGTGAACTAATAGGGTGATCAGTGCACATCCTATAGAGATCATGTAAGGAAGGTTTGGAGGCGATCGTAGCTCATTTAAAAAATTTCAGGATATTTTTTGAAATTCCAGGAATTTTCAGTGTTCATTTCAGGATAATTCATTTTGAAAAGTGGAAACACTGAGGAAGCTCCAACGTATATTTCGCATTCATTTGGTTTGTATACAAGCTACGTTCGTTTTGCTCTCCAGGCTCTAGATTTGAGCAGAGCAGAAACCGAAATTCCGAGCCCAAAACAAGCGCAACTTGTATACACACCCATTGAATGCTTGGTATGATTGCCAGGCCAATTTCTCCCGTCGGGTTTTCATTGCAGCATGAGATCTATTGAATTTAACAATAGTTGGATTGTTCGACGCTAGATAAAACAATGACAATTGTGAGCCGGGCTACATTAGCACACGCGCTGGCCAGTGCCTACTGACCGGGCCAGTGGATCAGAGATCATACTCCTTCTTATTACCAAAATAAATACACCATACGAGCAATTAAGAGGATAAAAATTAAAAACTGATGTACAGAATTTATAAAGAGCATAAACCACAGATGCATTAAATTGATAATAATAATAATAATAATAATAAAAGTAAAAGGCGTAAATATTAAATATCATATGAATGAGCGCCGACAGTATTAAACAACAACATCTATCGCAGTGTTTTTGTGCTAGTCGCTTGGCATGCATTTTGTTTGCAATGCCGTTATACGGAGCGTCATTACGGATCGCACCAATGAAGCGGCAATAATGAGGCAGCGGACTTAAAGGGACCGAAAAGTCGCCAATCGTGGTGTTTCAGAGCTTGGCCCGGCTCGGGTAATATTCAGGAATCTCCGTACATCTTCGGTAAACGAGCACGCAATAGCAGTGATACGCATTCGACCGAAGAAAGGCGAACTGAACAACCCAACTGACAAACTACCCCACCCTCGACGGCAATTTTGTTCGCTGCTCCAAGATTGTTGTTATGCACGGCCTTGCAATAGGGGCAAGCGAATGAAATTGAACGTACATGGATATCGAGCGGTGGCTCCCTTTAAGCCCAGCTCACACGAGGAGTCACGTGAAGTTAGCACCGCGTCAGTCCATTTTACGCATCATGATAGAGAGATATCAATTAAAAGAAGTGATTTCAAAATGAACAGTGCAACTGGCGTACAGGTTGATTGCCTTCACAGGCTCTATTAGCACATGTACTGACGCAATCGAAATGACGCCTCGTGTGAGCGGGATTACAAGGCGAGGCGTCAATTGCTGACGCTTGGACCTCGTCAGTGAATCGTACGTTATTTTGCGCGTCATGCAAAAGACTGTCGTTTAAGACTGTGATTGCAAAATGAATAGTGCAAACAATTCTTTCAATAACTGGCGTATGACATTATAATGATTGCCTTCGTAGGCTCAATTAGCGCATGCATACTGACGCAATGACGCATCGTGAGAGCCGCAAGTGCGACGAATGGTTTCGGATTTACGTTGTCGGAATATCAGCACATATTTCGTTACTGTTTTCACGAAGTGACGGATGAGCGCGCAACTAAAAGAAAGTTAGTTTTGAATAAATCGCTTTCAACGATTTAAAGCATAATCTCAACCTCTTTAATGTATGAAGGGTGAATAAATTTTATATTCTGGGATAGATTATATTTCAGTGTTTAGTTCTATGTTTAATCATTTGCCTATTTGTTTATATTTGGGGGGAAATGAGCTGTAAACATAACCGTCATTTCGTGAAAACACAAATTTCCAAGGACGCGTAGTGACGGATTTTCACGAAGTGACGGATCTCAGCCGCGCCGTGTAAAATATATGGGACTTGATCATCGCGCTTTTAACCGTCATTTCGTGAAGACACAAAGTCATTTCAAGGACTTGCTCTTCTTTGTTTTCACGAAGTGACGGATCTCAGCCGCACACGTAAAACATACGGGACGGTTGTAAGCCGTCACTTCGTGATTTCAAACAGAAAATCGTTTTACTAGGTATTTTCTTGTTGACGTTATCGCCATAGTTACATAATTATACATTATTATGATCTGAAACTTTGTGAGATTCAAGATGTTAGTGAATGATGTCCAAAAATGCAAAAGACTCAAAATTGAAAAAAGTGCTTTTTTCCTCATTACCGTCACTTCGTGAAAACAGGGACGATTTTAGCAATATTCACATCCTCTGAAAATGCAGAAGGATCAGTGCAAGAAACCAAGTCGCCATGAGGCAAATATGACTGAACAACGAGAAGTGATCAATCAGGATGCTGATCATTCATCATCAGGCCTCAAAAACAGGAGCTGGGGGTTGAATGAACATATCTTCTTAATTTTCGGACCTGTCATTTGATAATCCAGAATTTTTTGAGGTTGTTGTATTGATAAAACTGATACATTGCATCTGGACCTATTCTGTGACTAGGATGGCCCACTTTGCTTGCTTTACATTAAAAAAAAAAAACGACTGGCGGCGAGGACAATCTATTCAAAATGAGTGCAATATGAGCACTTACAGAACATATGCGTGTCAACCTTACGCGCAGCCTATTTATATTTACGGGCCTATTGTTCGCTGCTTATTGCGCATGAAGTATATTGAATTGAGCTATAGTTGGCGTTATCGACGCTATATGAAACAACTCTTCGCGTGAGCCAGGCTTACAGTATCAAGTACCACTCATTCGCCTTGATGTGATGAAGTAATATGAATGATGCATAGCGCGCACGAAGTCACGCTTTCTGATCGACCAAATCTCGTGCATACATCAATATTAATAAAATTGTATACCAAATGGAAGAGAATTCAGTACATTTCATGAAAAATTCTGATTCTGATCTCTCAAGTTCGGAAAATCCTTGTGCTAGTCTCCTCCCACCAGTCATTTCTGGTATTCAGATACGAGGCCTTGTTGAACAGGCTATGGTAAAGCCAGAGTGACACCAGGGAAGTGTAACTTCCCTGATGACTCTAATTAATGAATTGCCATTTGAGTCCTGCTGCATAGTGGTGGATAATGAACGCTATCATGGCTTTAAAAATCTAATATTCTGACAATTAACTACATCATATCTGATTGATTACATCATCATGATCATTCCTAGTTTATTACACCATTCCCAATTCATTACATCGTTATCAATCTATTACCTCAAAATCTTCGTTGAAAGAGATTTAATAATATCCATTGCTTACATAATCCAGGCTTCCTGAATGAGTATATTATGAGGCTTGATTGAAAGAATTTCCTGTAATTATAGCTGCTGTCGTAAACTAGCCTAATTGGTCTTCTTCCTAATTGCAATGACAGGTGACATGCCATACATTTATATTCGAAGTAGCATTATTGATTCAGACATTAATATGCTTCATAGCTAAAGGAGGACATTAGGAAACTGTTACAAATTACCTTATCTAAACATTTATCCCATGCATATGAAATTGAGCCGCCATTCATTCTAATACGCATTCTTATCCTAATAGAATAATCCTTATAGAATATTTACACATCACTTCAATCGTATGCACACTGGGGAAGGGTAATCATGTTTTGTAGGGCAGTTGAATGTAGGCCATCATCATTTTTTGCCAATGAATTAATTGATTATGTCATTTTCAGATCACGTTTCCTATTCTTTCGTGCCCTTTGATTTTCCCTCTTGTATACATGCATGCAGGTCTCATGTCAACCTGATCCACTTGTTTCTTTCACTCCGTCTCTCTCTCTCTCTCTCTCTCTCTCTCTTGCTCTTCCTTATTTTTTTTCTCTCTCTCTTTCTCTTTCTCTCTCTCTTTCTCTATCTTTCTCTCTCTCTTTTTCTCTCTCTCTCTCACACTCTTTCTCTAACTTTTCACCTGTCTTTATTTCTCTTTCTCTCTGTCTCTCTCCTTTTTTGCTTCTCTTTCTCTCCTCTCTCTCACCCTGCTGCGGCCATAATTTAGGCACTCCCTCTCTCCCTCACTCCCATTCTCTCTCTCTCTCTCTCTCTTATCCTGTGTCGGTCTCTCGACTACTATATTCATAATTATTACTCAACAACTGTGCTCTTTTTCAACATGATATAAGCCTTTATGATAAGTTGTGAAGGGTGATATTTAGGAGTACAATGAACTCATTTTTGTCACGACCTTTTGTTCTCAATCGATAACCAGCATGACCAGCATATGTTCTTATGATTCATGGTATTGGTGCAAGACAGGGTTCTTGCTAGTAAAACAGCTGTTGAATCTTAGCACGCTTATCAGGAGATTAAAGGTGCTGTCGATTTCGACCTTTCGAAAATGAAATTGTGGAATAAGAAACAAGAATGAAAAATACCCACCCCTCCCCTAAGGGTACATTTTTACACTTTTATTGCACCCTTACACGAGATTGCACCCACTGTAGGGTGCTATATTGCTTCTCTAAAGGTGCAGTCTGTGCCTTACATCGGGTGATACGGAGGTGGGACGAAAATTATGTCACAGCCTTTCATTCTGAAGAAAAAAAAACAGGCATATTATGTCGACATGGTCAATGAAACATTCCCTTATCCTCTCTCCTCTCTACCCCCTCCCCATCCCCTTTACATCTGCTGAGTGAATCTTGCATGTGTGTTTCTATTCAATATGCTGCTATCATGTTTTATTTTGTGTCTAAGGAGAGCTATACTCTTCTTCAGTCAAGTATAATCGAATAATTATGTACAACTTTGTTTTGATATAGTCTGCCTTTGTTATGTTGTATTAAGGTTCCTATATATTCAACATGCCTCTGCTGAGTTTTGTTTTGTTTTGATGATATTCCTATTATGTCAGGATTTTACATCAATAAATTTGAATTTTAATTTGACTTATGCGGTGAGAATGACAAAAATAACATTCAGGGGGAACTGAGAAAATAATCATGTCGGAAACACAGTCCTAGCACTATGCCTTCAAAGTAAAAGGATCGTGGAATTATGTTTTAATGGCTTTAGGAGCTAAATATGGACAAGTTTTGCCACAGATACATAAGTTAGTCTTCTTCTTATTCAAATTGCAATTTTCATTGGAAATTTGTCTCTCTTAGTGGCGTTTGGAAATGTAATATCAGATTCAGAGTTTTGATACTTTGTTTATAGCATATAACGATCGAACTTAGACTTTTCCAATTTTGGTACTTTTCGGTAAAATGTGTAATTTCTTGTCTTATGTTTACGTTCATATTAAAATCTATATGTCGCTATATTTAGACGAACTAAGAAGACGAACTCCTATTAGATCTGATACAGATTGCTGTAAATAGATGTAATGTTGGTATAGACAAGAATCGTGTATGCCGCGATGGTCATTTCAGGCATGTCAGGCATTAAGGTATTAGATTATTGACCTTTGCATTATATGTTATTAAAATTATGAATGATGCATTCGCTTTATAATTAAAATCAAGAATATCAAACATTATACTATTTCTTACATGGCCTTACATGAAAGAAATCTTAAAATTCTCACTGAGGCATTTTGCATTATGATGCATTTATTTCATATTTGGATGCCAAAATAATGAACTCGGAATTTTATTCATGATTAAATATATATATATATATATATATATATATATATATATATATAATATACAAATATAATAATAATAATAATAATAATAATAATAATAATAATAATAATAATAATAATAATAATAATAATAATAATAATAATAATATTATTATTATTATTATTATTATTATTATTATATATATTTTTTTTTTCATATCTCACAATTATAATTATTCCCACGAGAGTTGCCAAAGCTGTTGTATATGTTATTTTTTTACAATTGTTTATAATGATTATTATTCTGATGTATACATGTATCTCAAAGCATTCGCTTGGATCCAGCTGAGGCATGCAGCTTGTCTTAGTTCAAAACTCACCTGCCTCCGACAAAGGAATTAATTAATAAGGTTGAAGATTTGTCAGTCTGTCGGTCAATTGAATCTGGTGTCGCCGAAATGACTGGCCCGTCTCCGTGGTCTAGTGGTTAAGGCATTGGCGTTCTAAGCCAACGACCCGGGTTCGATTCCCGGCGGAGACATTTTTTTTCAACCTTTGCAAAAATTCAGAAAGGGAGGACAGTTCTGGGGAACTTTGATTTAAGCTATCAACTATCATTCTCTCATTTTCAATTCTCACAATTTTATATATATATATATATATATATATATATATATATATATATATATATACATATATATAATTGTAAAGAAAATAACATAATTATACAACAGCTTCGGCAACTCTCGTGGAAATAATTATAATTGTGAGAAATGAAAATGAGAGAATAATGGTTGCGTAGCTTAAATCAAAGTTCCCCAGAGCTGTCCTCCCTTTTTGAATTTTTGCTAAGGTTGAAAAAATGTCTCCGCCGGGAATCGAACCCAGGTCGTTGGCTTAGAACACCAATGCCTTAGCCAACGTCCCGGGTTCGATTCCCGGCGGAGACATTTTTTCAACCTTTGCAAAAATTCAAAAAGGGAGGACAGCTCTGGGAAACTTTGATTTAAGCTACGCAACCATTATTCTCTCATTTTCATTTCTCACAATTATATATATTATATATATATATATATATATATATATATATATACACTTATGATTATGTATATATATAAACCCAAAACTGGTGTAATAGGGAGACACTCTTTGTATTTTTTCTTTGTACTGGTGTCTCCTTTACGTAGGTGGCGCTATTATGACGGAATAAACCGCATTGTATGCAAATATAATTATTTATCTGGGTAAAAAAAAAAAAAAATAGAAATACGAGTGTAACACAAGGTATACTGCACGAAATATTATGTTCCTTTGATGTTGTGACAATGTATTAAAGATCTTAGTTAAGATAAAAAAGAATATGTGAATGAAAGGGAATGTAATGTACATTTTTACCTAATTCTGTTATCTGTTTTAGATTGAATATGTTCAATGAAAAATATTTATTGGTTTATGATGTATGAAAAATAATGTCACATTTTTAGTTCTGTGCAATTTTATCTGTATTTTCTTTGTATTGATAATCTGAATAGAGATTTAAAAAAAAAAAAAGAATCTCGTGATAACAATTATGACATATTTAGAAATAACAAAAAATTGAAATTTTTAATAAATGCGCCTTTTCATTTTCTGTCTTAATATTATTTTGAAACTGACATATTTAGGGGGTCTAAAATAGTACCTTCACATTTTCTTTTCTGTTTCATAAGAAAATCTTTATTCAGATTACCTAAATATTATATAGTGATTTGATTAATTTTCATATTATGTATATTAATAAATTATTTTCTATAATGTATGAAATAATAAAATGATTTAGCTGTGTTAAAACATACTATTGGTAAAAAAGAATGTAAGGTAATGTATGATGTACTAATATTATGTTCTTTATAATTGTACTTTTGATGTGATATAATTTGTATTCAAAATTTGAATAAAGGCAAAAAAGCTTTAAAAAAAAAAAATTGTCGTGTGTCTCCGAAAAGCGGAGACACGCGATATATATATATATATATATATATATATATATATATATATATATAGTGGGAGAGGCGTATCCCTCTCCAACACCAGGGACTTTTTCCAAAATCTGTCTATAAAACTTGCATTTTAGAGCATCCCAAAATGGTTTTTAAATGCACACACACACACCCACACACACACCTACCCACACACAGAGAGTCACACACACAAAAACAAACTTTCGTGAGAACGGAACAATCTCGGCTGTATTACGACATATTTTTAGAAACATGCACGCGACAAAATAAATAACTGCCTCGATAAATCCGTTCTCTGCGACTTATCTGTGCCAAGACAGGGGCCGGCAGCGATGCAAAGTAATGGTACTGCTAATTCTGCCCTCATCGTTAAAGGGAAATCCAACCTTAATAGCAAGTTGCTTTGAAAGAAAGAGGAAAAATCAGAGAAGCAGATTGGTGAAAGTTTGAACGAAATCGGACAAGCAATAAGAAAGTTATGAATTTTTGAAAGTTGTAATCACTATGCATATGGGAATTTCAAATTGACCGAATAGGTAATGTCACTGTGATGTAGCTGTGGACAACTCCCCCATTCGCTCTAACACACAAAAAGACTAAAATGTCATTTTTTTTCAAAATGCATTACTCAGTAGCATCTTTTCGCTCATGAAGACCTATAATAATATGCTATCTCTAATATATTTTGAGTACAGCCCCGAGGGTAAAAGCGCCTCGAAGAAAACCGCAAATCAATTATATTTTTGTGTACGACAAATGGTAGAGTTGTCCACAAAAATGTGACAATTGACTCACCAAATTGCTCTCTGTCCCACCGAGGGGAGACGTTGGTGACCATTTTTTATGGGGGGGGGGGGGTTTGGGGTTGGTTGGGCCAGGCGGATGACTTTGTCGAAAACTTCTATCAAAGAACAAAATCAAACGAATGTATTGAGATATCTTGACAACAATGATTTGCTCAAGACCGTTAAATCATATATTTGTATTTTGTTGGAACTGAAAAAGATAAGATATGAAATATATGTATGAAATATAGAATTATACAAGTGCAACAAAAATATTTGTCCCTCTAAAAAGCTAGCTATGAATATAGAACACAACTCAAGAAATATAAATAAAGCAAATTCAGCAATTCAACTAGTGTTAAATTAAGCGAATGATATTATCATAAAGTCGACCATTTTAGTAATCAAACATTAATTAGATGCATGAGATATATATAATATATATATATATATATATATATATATATATGCCGTAATGAAAAACAACGATATATATATAGAGAGAGAGAGAGAGAGAGAGAGAGAGAGAGAGAGAATGTCACACTTTTTAGATTGCTTATCTTACAAATATGACAGCATATATCATAATTATTATACCATCGTTGGACAGATTAACTCTTTCCCTTTTATTTGATACCACATTTGTGGAGAATCGGTAATGAATTTACTGGATATGAGCCAGTTAATGTGTTTGGGTGAAAACCCATTTGCGCGAACATTAACAGCGCCTTGCCGGATTTGGATTCACTGCACAATGAGTAAGAAAGTCTTTTGTAATGATAATTGAGTTGTTCCAAATCAGGCAAGGCACTGTTATCATACGACTTGGCGCAAATGGGTTTTGACTCTCTTTCAAACAATGGCTGTTGTGCGTTCAACTGTAACAGCAGAATTGAAACAAATTTTACCAAGCAACAAAGGAATATATGCTCTATCCATACATGCTAAAAACATTCTGTAAAACAATACTCAATTTAAAAAGTGTGATATTTTTTCTGACTCGCACTGTATATATATATATATATATATATATATATATATATATATATATATATATATATATATGTATATATGTGTATATATATATATATATATAGTTATATATAGTTATTGTGTCAAAGTAATCTCAATCAAATTTTCCGTAATTTATGTTTTTAATCATTCGTCACAGGCACGATTAGGAATATATAGCCCTTCACCGGAACTATACATTAAGCAATTAATTGAACATGACCGCAGTTTCATCTATTGATCTATTATGTAAGTATGCCTGCATCATATCTTCATAATTCATATAACCGTTCTGCAAAATCCACTCATGTGGGTTTTCATAAAAGGCCATGTAACAATGAATGAAGCCTTTTTCATGTCGGTCTTTATTTTATTCAGACCATCCGCGGGCTGTCTCATCCCCAGCCTCCCCCGGAAAAAAAAAATGTTCCTGTAACCATTGCTGTCCGATTGAGAGAAAATGGAGAAAATAATACTTAAAGATATAAAACTTGGTAATTAATTTTACAAACTCAAATCTAGGGGTGAAAGGCTTTCTTTTCTTCCTTTTTTTTTTTTTTTTCCATTTTTGCTTTAAATATTGTTTTGTGTTATTTGCTATAGATCTTCGCAAATTATTTTTTATTATTCCTTTTTTAACTGTTCACCTTATTGTCAGTGGCGATTTTTTTTTTTTTTTTTTTTTTGTCACAAACTCGAATATGAGTTCATTTTAATCTATTTTTGAGCGAAGCGATATATCTAGAAAAAGACAATCAGGTTTTTTGGATATGAGCCCATTTTTGTTATTAAGCTGGCAGCGGTTCTCGGATTGATCTGATTATCATGCAATGGGTTGGTATGATTCAGAATAAGTTGTGGTTTATGGAGGGGCGGTGGAGGGGTTTACCGCGATAATCAAAAGAGTTTACCTCTCAAAAATACGACCTACAAACTCGAGTTTGTTATCAAGTAGGACGCTATATAGCTGACAAGTTTAGCTCAGTGTCAACTGTAATTTTGTAAATTGGTTCGCGCAGATTTCGGGTCTTTACACCTATTGATAAATGAAATATACTTCATCAGGTGTTTATGATGCTAATTGGAGTTGATTAAACTCTGGTGTCAAGGGATAATATTAAACTCACACTATCAGAACCAGCAGTTATCAGAAACGGTATAAGCTAACTGGAAATACTAAATTTCCTGATTTAGCCCCTCAAAATCGT
This sequence comes from Heliocidaris tuberculata, assembly GCA_025618425.1. NCBI lineage: Eukaryota > Metazoa > Echinodermata > Echinoidea > Camarodonta > Echinometridae > Heliocidaris > Heliocidaris tuberculata. The sequence goes on along the minus strand of CM046839.1, from coordinate 26,632,498 downwards.
AAAAATGATATTATTCCACCTCGAGTATGATTAATGATTGTTTAGAATTCAGCGGCACTTACTTAATCAAATAAAATTGCGAGGCATATATTTATTTTTTCTTCTTTTTATTGTTTATAAATAATATATTATGTACAAAAAGAACTGTCAAAAAAAAATAGGCAAAAGTATTATGGATCATGATATTCATGAGTATGAAACAATAGCAAGCAAATATAAATGTTCGACAAAATTTACAGACATAATTAATCTTTTCAGCTTTTAGGAAATGGAAAGAAGAAACCCTTTTTTCCAGCATATCCTCGTTTGTAAGAATTCAATACTTTCATGTTATTATGATGTTTTATTCACCCTGGGGTTGTTGTTTTTTTTTTTTTTTTTTAAATCTATATAATTCATTTACTGTCAAAGTCAGGTCTGTTGCGAAGTATTACGTAAATTATTATTTTTATATTCTAATGATTGCTATCGTGGAACGGATAACAAATAAATAAAACTGACTAATCAATCAAATGAGTAATTACATTTACATTAACACACAATAATATGTTCTAATCATACTTTTAAACAAAATTGTGCACTAGCAATACCCCTCTGTCACGGAAAAAAAAAATTGTATATTAAAAAAAAAATGTTTTTTTTTAATTCTACATGCTTAATGAGTTTTAAAAGTTATAATCACAATGGAAAAAGAGGCCTGGAACAAATAGAGGTATCCCTAATATTATCTGAAGTCGTCGAATGATCATTGATCATGAGAAATATAATGTCATTTTAATAGCCCACCTGCTTTGATGTCCCAGCCTGCGGAATTCCTTTGTGTTAATCATCGACGAAGAACTAAGCCAATGAGAGAGCTAATTGTTCAATTATTGTAATATTCTGGCATTGCTGCTCTATATTGTGTTTCATGACTCTTCATTGTGATAGAGTATAACCTTTGTTGTTTAAAAGACTATAATCCGGCTATCTTTATTTGTATTCAATTGTCTTGAAACATGATTGATATTATATCGAAAATTTTAATTATACCCGACGGCAATATAGTTAGAATAATGAGCGTGTCAAATAGAATTAAGGATAACAAGATGATTTAAAACTGAATTATAAAGGGGATCAAAATGCACAAGTGCATGTGGAGCCTTTTTGCCAATCTTATCGCAAAATAAAATGTGAGGGAAACAATATTGCTTTTTATCATAAACCCTTAACTCTGCAGGGTTTATATTCAAATATTTTATAATTATTTAGGAAATTTCAATATAAATCATGATGCACAAAATCTACACAAATGTTTGTCGTTAGTTGTATGCCTACAATATCTTCAAAGAGAAAGCTAGCCGTGATGTCGTCATCATTATCAGATTATGATATTAAAACATTTTCATTCCATAGGCCAGACATAAAAGACGAAGTGTGTTGTTTGATACACTAAACTAGCAGAGCCAGATAGGACGTGGGGGGGGGGGGGGGGCTTAGTCCCTCCCGATCCCACAAAGACATTGTTTATATGGTTTGGGGGACTGTATTTGAAAAATTATCGGTAAAGCAGCCCCCCCCCCAAAAAAAAAAAAAAAAAAAAACCAAACAAAACCAAACAAACAAACAAACAAACAAACAAACAAAAAAAAAAAAAAGATGGAAAATGATGTCCATTAGAAGGCATAACGCACCAATGACCAGATAATCGCTTTCTGCTTCAAGTGATTACTGTGAGCAGGGAAATACCTTTTTGTTAAATGAAAAATCTCTATTGTTTCACACATGAGCTAGTGCAGTTATAGGTTTTAAAAAAAAAACAATGAAAGGGGTCAGATTCAGATTGAGATTCAGATCTTATTTATTGATTTATATTTCAAAAATGCAAAAGAATTAGCCTCCACCGGCATAAGAAAAAAATTATAAAAATATACATTATACATATAATAACAATAAACATAATAACAATATCATAATTCAAAAGCATATATCATCAGTGATCATATAAACATATAAAAACTCAAGTACAAATAGCGAAAGAAAGAAAAAAAAAGAAAGAAAGAGTTAAAGTAAAGAAGAAGAGAAAAGGAAATTTACCAGAGTGATCATCAGTGATAATCACTGATGTCTTAATCGTGAGTAAGTGGAGGCCCAGTTGGAAAGGGGTATCCAACGGAAATGAAGTCACTATAGTCAGGTGTCAAGGCTTGACCTTTGATCATCATTAATCGAAATCGAAATCTCCTCTCAGCATAGAGTTAATTGGGTTTGGGCAAGAAGTTAGACCGTACGACACCATAATCTCGTGTACTATATAAGATATGGTGCGCGCACGATCAACGCGCACTTTTTCAACCACACCGGAAAAGTAGTGCGCTGCTTCAACATCACTATGGGTGTGTGTTAACTAATTTGACTGTTAGGCCAGAAGGAGGTCGGTATATAAAGCGGTCAAACTTTTGGGGGTACCATTCCATCCAAGCTTTGATTGATACGGACATTCTGTCACGGTACTGATTATTTATTTTTGTTCCTGCCATCATTTCCTTGAGGGAAGTTTGTTTTAATACCAACAATCAAAAATGAAAACTGTACTAGCTATCGTCTGTTTCTTCGGTAAGTTGCAACAATCCTTTTTTTTTTTCTTTTGAGAAACAAACTATCATATTTAATATGTTCTAAAAGTTATTTATAAAATGTTCCTTTTTAATTTCGTAATATTTAAGAAATCAATTGATATCGTGACGTGACATTCCAAAGACAGCCACCTTACTGGAACTGTCATTGAAATGTAATGTAGGCTACAGTTTTCGTGACCATATTGACCTTCAGTACTTTGACAGATGGTTACCATATCTATACAATCGCTTTTATTGACCACATGTATATTTTTCAATGAAACCTTAGCTCTGGCATTATCATTTGGCAAATTGGCGAGTTTGTTCTTTCCAACGAGCGCTGTTTTCTTTTCTTTTTAATGTTCTTTAGAACATGAGATTTAAAAGATGTTGTATTCCATGATGGAGAGGTGATTTTTTAAAACACCGTTCGAGGGGAACCAGATGCATCCTGCGTGTATTCACAGAAGAGATCACTTCTTCTCGCAAAATAAACCAGTCATTGGCGTACAGGCACATTTTTGCCAGGGGTGGGGGCTGAGCCTATTGCCCAAATATCGACTTTCAAGTTCAAAAAAATTGCACCCCCCCCCACAAATGACACTTTATTATGGTAAAAATTTAATTTCGTCATCAAAATACTTTAGATGAGATATTACCCACCCACCCACCCCCCCCCCCCAAAAAAAAGAACAACAAACAAACAAACAAACAACAAAAAAAAAACTCGAGTATGTGCCCAAATATGAGGTGAAGGTTGCCTAAGTATTGACATTTTCACAATTCTCTGGGGCCTTAACCCCCCCCCCCCCCCTCTCCTCACCCTCGCCTAGTACGCCTATTAAACCAGTAAAGTATGGCACTGGCAGAAGGGCTCCGGCGATGAGAGTGATGAAATATTAGTCACATATAAGTACCCCCCCCCCCCCGAAAAAAGGAAAAAAAAATAGTAAATACCATGGCGATTTTTACAGATTTGATGCAAAGGGCCTTTTCGAATTTTACTGAATTCCAGAGATTAACCAAAAAAAAATCTGCTTATTATTGTGACATTTTTCATGTTTCCTCTCCTAATTCATATTCAACAGTAGCGTTGAAAGTGAAGGTTTCCCTTATATTTTTAACCACAGAAGGACATCATGTCTCGAATTTCCCCCAAAGTATTTTGCAGCGCCCTTCCGTGCCTGTGGTAAGCTTTAAAGCCAGGTGTTAAGCCACTAATTTATACCTATAATACAGGTTGATTCAAGTTATTTAGGACAAAACTTTTAAGTGATGACGTCAATCGTGAATTCTGTTCGTATAAGCTTCTAGATACATTTAAATCCACTCATGTAATACATTAACTTTAGATTTTAATAAATCCTGAGTGACAAGTCTGACAAACACTGGTAATACTGGACGTGCCCTCAAATAATTTGAATCGGCTAATGGGATAATATTTTCGTAATTGATATAACATTTTAGTTTACTTAATCACAAAAAAACTAATGTTGTCTCCATGATAAATCGTTTAAATATAGATTCCTCTATACACTCTAAATAAGTTGGGTAAACTTTACCCGATATTGGTAAAGATCGAACATGCATATTTGTTTCGTAAAATGAAACCCAATATTGTATAAAATTTACTCCAAAATTGGATAAAATTTAACTCAACAAACATGAATGTTCCATTTTTACCCTATATTGGGGAAATTTTACCAAACATTTTTTTTTAGAGTGTAGGGGACAGGGCTGTTAGACGTTTATTTCACAGTCGCTTATCTTTTGCTGTAAATTTTCGGCTTATTATAGACATGATTTTGTATATAGGCAAGCTACTTTCCCTTGCCTATTACATTTATATATCAATTTTATTTAATTAAAGATTAAAAAGTTTATTTAGCCTGTCTTGGGACATGTAGACCTTGAGCATTACGATGCGTTATTCATATTGAACTTTAACTTCAATGATAGATTATTTGAAGCTGAACCTTTCAGAGAACATAGTATGAAATAAAAAAGCAGGGCTGCTTTCACATCTTGTTTGTTCTATACCTGATATATAGGAAAGCTACTTTTCCTTGCCTATCACGTTCATATATCTATCAATTAGATAATTAAAGATATAGCACAATGTCAGTACCAAGGTAAGTAATACGCAGAAATATAACAATAGAAAGCAACTGTCCATTAGTAAAATATCTACCCAAAAGTATAAAATCTATTGATCTTATGTTTATGTATATATATATATATATATATATATTATATAGTAGTCATATTTTGGCATTTAACGTTTCTTGAACGCATTTATAAAACAAAGTTAGGATAGGAGAGAGTCATTTTAACATGATAATTTTTCCTTAACGATCAAGACTTTGCTATAATAAAACTTAAAGTTTGTTTTTTAAGCTTTGCACAATTCTTTAAATTTTCACTCCAAAATGTAGCAACATAACGGGTACCTTTAAAATATTAGAAGCTTTACGTTATAAGCTTACCCCCAAAACGTGGGAGGTCGATATATGTGATATGATCATACAGGAAATGCTCTAATGTTATGAAATTTATAAGTTTAAAATGTGTTTAGGTAGCTGTCCCGAAGCCAAAATAGACAAAATGAGTTCTTGTAAAGCTGATGAATCAAGAATTTTTTTCATCTATCCCATTATCTGATTTTGTTAGGTTCTTTGTTTGTTTGTTTGTTTGGTTTTTTTTTGTTCATTCATATTTTTAATTCTTTATGATATTGAAATATAGATATATGTATATATATATATATATATATATATATATATATATATTATATATATATATATATATATATGTATATATATATATATGTATATATATATATATATATGTATATAATTTGAGTAAACTTTTTTTTATTTTATTCAAATATCTATTCCTTTCTCTGTTCTGTCTATATTTGTTTGTGTATACATGTATATTACTTGTGATGATTCTAACCATTCAATAATCTATTTTTTGCAGTATGCATGCATATCTCTTTCTCATCAGCTCTATGGTTGTCCTTTTTACTGCTTTTTCCTTCCTCAAAGGATCATGTTCATTTCTTTTGCGTCAATATTTCTAAACTTTTATTTCTCCCCCTATATATCATTTAACACTTGCCTGCCAAATCAAATTTGTAGGCAGGTCCCTCTTCAGAGCTATTACGCAATGTTAAAACTAAATTTGGACTTCCGCCTTCTTGTAATGACTCTTTTGAAATTAAACAATGTAAATCAATTAATTAAGTGAAATTACCAATGTCTACTTATTTGCCAGAAACAATTAGGACACCACCCGCCAAATTTAACTAGGTCACTGATTGATTGTGAATCGTCATGCAGGCCTATATATAGGGGTGACCTATTTTTCTTTTTCATTTTCTGTAATAGATTTTGTTCTTCTTTTGTCCTCAGCTCGATCACTGAGGTACCCATTTAGGTTGAACTTTCTATAAACTGTGTCGATATGTTGGATTTTGTTAATATTTCAATTCGCTTAGTATCACTATGTCTTTTACGTCCCTGTTATGTTCTCATAGTTTGTGAACCCTATATCCATGAATATATTTGCGATCCATAAGTTTCAAATCGATCACAATTTCATCAGGTTTTCTTTATGGGTTTTTTAATTTTTTTTACCAACAATTCCTAACTTATTATTGATTCATGGACTTAATTGTTCATAATGTTGTTGTTATTTTGCTTGTGTTTTTTAAAGATTGACCTTTATTTTATCGCCTTGCTAAAGATAGCTTACAAATGATATCAAGATTTTTACAATGGATTATATATATATATATACATATATATATATATATATATATATATATATATATATATATATATATATATATATACGTACAGGCTTCTTATAATAGAGTCATTTAATTGTTGTCTCAAGTATTTCTAAAATCGCAACATATCCAATATAATCGGTTTAATGTGGAGGAATATTTTGGATTTCTTAAAGGGTTTATACAGAGTAAGAAACAATAATCTTGGCGTAATTGGTCAGCACATAGATTTGTGATAAAAATATAAATTAATAGCAAAATTAATGTAATTCGCCCTCGTCGCTATACATTTAATTCAGCCATTATAATTCGTACATCTGGGGCCTCATAAGAAAAGTTGCAATTAAACTTGTCTCCGAAAATAAAACACAAATTTACTTTCAACCAATCCGAATCATGTGTTTCAAATTTCCTTTTATTTTAGCTACGCTTAATCACCATTTTTTTTTCTTCAATTGTTATAAGGTCCAAATAGCGGTTAAAAGATAATGTAATTTGTTTGACAAATTATCTCAAACGTAGTGTTACGTTTTGCATATTTTATCATATAAATGTTAAACTCTATGTTGCGAACAACTTGAGTTGTATTTTTTTAGTTGAAAAAATTAAAAGTAGTTGTGTAACGTGATTGCTGTATAGCTGAGAGCCATTAAATCATCTGCAGTATATTCCTGGAGTGGTGCACATCTGTAATGAAAGTGTCAGATAATTCAGAAGGATAATTCTAGCTTTGTTTGGGTACATGAATGTCATTTCTACTTCATTCAAGTCAGATTTCAGATTTCAGATTTCAGAATTTATTGACTGTTTTCAATCATATTAACATAATACTGCAGTACGTAACATAAAATAAATACAATAACAACAATAATATAACAATGATGTTTTTTCCATAGATATGGGTATACATAATTAAATGTCAATAAGTAAAGTATAAATTATGATGCACAAATATTGACCTAAGTGATGTTGAAGACAGTGGGACATGTTTAGAAGCAAAGCGTTATCTTACGGGGGTAACCTCGCTAGTCATAAGGACCTCTATTCATAAGGACCACTTATTCATAAGGACCGCTATCCATAACGCGTGACTAAATGAATAAAGGTTTTGTACGAATAGCGGTCCTTCTGAATAGCGAGCAAACCATAGACAAATTTCCTCGCTATTCATAAGGACATCCATTCATAAGGACCACTTTTCATAACTACTCATAAGGACCGCTATTCATAGCGCTTGTTAAATGAATAGCGGTTTTCTATGAACAGCGGTTCTTATGAATAGCGAGCGGACCCGTTATCTTACATGTCCAGAAACTTATATAACTTAATCACGATTGGGTCGTTCAATAATATTAAATTTATTAGTGTCTTTAATGTACACGTAACTGCAAGGAAGCTGATTTAATTTATCGACATAGAAAGTGTTTTTCTCGTTTGTCGGGGACACTGTGTTTTTTGCTTTATTGACTATACTTTGGTTTAACTGGTGTCTTTTCATGAGCCTTCAAATATTGTTGAGATTACCTGTTACTTACAGCTCACCTAAGAAAATGTCACACTTTTGCTTCCAATTGATCTCACAAACTTCAACGTTCTTAGCAATTCTACCTCATGAAATAGGAAATAATAATAATAATGATAATAATAATAATAATAATAATAATAATAATAATAATAATAATAATAATAAAAATAATAATAATGATAATAATAATAATGATAATAATAATAATAATAATAATAATTGATAATAATAATAATAATAATAGTAATAATAATAATAATAATAATAATAATAATAATAATAATAATAATAATAATAATAATAATAATAATAATAATAATGATAATAATAATATTGATAATAATAATGATAATAATAATATTGATAATAATAATGATAATAATGGTGGTTTCTTGTATAGTGCTCAGGTCGTGACGGTCATGGCGCTCCAACATTATTACCCCGGTCATAGCCGAGCGGCCAAATATGTAGCGCTCTAGCATATCAGGTACCCATTTACACCTGGGTGAAGAGTGGCAAAAGTGGATTAATGTCTTGCCAAATGACGTTAGCGCTCTAGCATATCGGGTACCCATTTACACCTGGGTGGGGAGTGGCAAAAGTGGATTATTGTCTTGCCAAAGGACGTTAGCACCGGGCTGGGATTCGAACTCTCAACTCTTTGATTGAGAGTCAAGTGAATGAACAACTCTACAACGACACCTCCATACTGGTATATGTTGCTTGCCGAGAAACTGTTTTAATTCTCCCTTTCAGACTCTCTTGCTCAAACCAAAATCCGTAATACTTCCCAGCGTTGAAAAAACAGTTTTGCACAAGACATAAGCAAAACTCCCCCAGCATATCGCATGCACATGAGGTTAAAATCGATTCCAGAACCTTTGTGCTGAACATGCTGAAACGAAAAAAAAAGAAGTAATTAATGTTTCTAGCAGTAACACACGTGTTTCCATAAAAATTATGTGAAAATACCTTTAAAGTTTAGAGACCTTTTAAGGTTTGGAGACAGCTTCTGCCAACCTTATAGAGCACTGTTTAATACAGGGGTACAGCAAATAGAGTAGTTAGAGGCCCATTTCTAATCTTAGGAAACGTGAGGAAACACCCTGTTAACCTGATAATTCCGATATCCTCTTTCACCGTGTAAACGTTGAGCCAGAAAAAGAAACACATCTGGGTGCCAACTCTCCACATGACTGTGTCCAGTTTTAATGCTTAGAAATAGCCTTGCGCTTTAAATGAAATATGGTTTGCGATACATTTTCTGCCAATTCCATACGTGCATAATCCTTTTTAATAGTTTTGCTATGTGGCATGTGAAAGGCAGTGCAACATTCGACGTCAGGGATATCCAATTTTATCTCGCTTTTCCGCTTGGTGCTTAGTTGTAATATGAAGGAATCAGAATATTGTTTATGTTTTTAAAATGTAATTATATAATAAATTGGTGGCAAACAGTAATTACGTTAATCTGATATCTCTTACTTATGGATCACGTGTTCACGTTCGTTCGTCGGCCATCATACCTAGAAATAATATATTTAAATCTGCTCGTATTTCTTATGCCAATATAATTAAATATAGCTTTGTATATATTTTTTTATATATCTCTTAAATTGCTAAATCGTAATTTGTAACCCTTATTTTGTGTGTATACAGGGACAGTTACATACCCTCATAACTTTTAAGGCATGTTCCAGTTAAATTATTGCAACTGCTATAGTATAGCATCCAAGGGAGAACTGTTGTATGTTGGTTACGGCTCGTGACTCTCAAACAAGAGGTGTTTCACCCATATTTAATTCAATTCATTTTATTTCACTTCTCTTAAAACATATAACAATATGTGCATACAATCAGAGATAAACAACATAACAAGGGAATATATGAAGGAAAAAAAATGATACAAGAGAAATGAATATAATGTAATGGCCAGTGATAATGTGGATGTGAGGGGGTAGCAAAGGCCATTGACCTGTCAAGGCTACCCCCCCCCCCCCGTATTGACATGAACACTGGCATAAAACATAAGTAACAATACAAGAACGAAAGATAACAAACAAATAGCATAAGATTATATATTTGTCCCTCTCAACCGTTGTATTGACTGGGTACCTGGCAACAGGGGCGGACTGCATGGCCATGGACAGTTTGGGGGAGTTTTCCCCAGCGGCCACTCCATTTTTTGGCTTGAGGGCCGATCGATTTGTGGTCTGAGGGCCGGTTGATATGTAGGTTGAGTGGGCCGGTCACATCGAAATTCCCCAATTGAATTTCAGTCCCAGTCCGCTTGTGTAATGATAATTGCAGGGCCCTCAGGTAGAGCTGTATGAATGTCGATCAGGCTACCCTGGGTAAATTATCATCATTGTTATTATATTTGTTTATTGTTAATTTAATCACATCTTCTCTCGTCACACAGCTACCCTTGCCCTCCTGGAGGCGCAGTCGACAGGGGGCTCGTCGGGGGAGATGTCGTCCGTCGGCATGATGGGCGGCAATGGCCTAGGTGGGCAGATGAATGGAAACAACTACGACAACGACAACGAATTGGAGACCAACGAACTGGACAACGACATGGAAAGCAACGCTGGCATGCCCAACCTCTTCGGCAACGGCGCCAGTAACCTTGCAGACAGGACGACCGGTGGTCAGAAGGCCGGCATCGTTATTGGAACCATACTCGTGGTCGCGTTAATCGCGGGCGGTGCATTTTACTTCATCAAGAGGCGCTGATGACGTCGATGATTACGTAATCGAACTCTTGTCTTCTTAGCATCCCCAAAATAAAGATTCTTCGGATTTACTGCGGCTCCATCTCGTCTCTATGGCAACAATTAGCTGGACTAGTTGATGATGAAGTTGACTCTGAAAGACCATGACCAATATTTTACTGTAATAACTGCAGCCTATATAGTTGGATGAACCATACTTAAATGGTACAGAGAGGAACTACTTACAAACATGGACGCGGAAAATCTGAGCAACGATTCTAAAGCCCGGCTTACGCGATGCGTCATTTGCTGACGTTAGGATAGTGTCAGTGAGTAGTACGGTCTTTTGTGCGTCATGAAAGAGTGGTATCGTTTAAAAAGTGATTGCAAAATGATCAGGGCACAAAAATATTTCAATAATTAGCGCATGTAATGACGCAATCAAAATGACGCCTCGTGTGAGCCCGGCTTGAAATATTGTTGGTCTTATTACTGTTTGACAAGTTATTAATTAAGACGTGTGGTAGATTGGCTCGATGATTATGGTAGCGATAGAATACATGGAATATATATGTATTCAGGGATTTTTTTTTTTTTTTTTTTCATCTACAATCACGCCTTAGTGTCAACAATATATCAAAGTTTCTTTGAAAAATAGAAAACGGTACTAACTTCGTTCTTCTGTGTTCCACTAGAAATTTTGTGTAGTGGTCATGTGTTATAGAGAGTCACAAAGTAATACATTCTCTTATTTAAAAAAAAAATATTGTGCTGCAGTGTGGTTTCCATTTAACTTGTGCAATAGTCCCACTGGTATGTAGCCCATTTGATTGTTTTCTTCGGTTTTATTCATTTCATATTCATGAACAATTTAAAATCTAACTTTAAAATCTAAATTTTCAAAACATCCAAATATTTCTCGTTTGGCGTGGTCCAAGCACATAATGGTATTGGTTTGTTCGTTAGTTTGGTTGGGTGGTTGGTTTTGTTCCTGTTGGGTTGTTTGTTTTTGTTCGTTTGTTTGTTTGTTTTTTATTAGAAAGTGTTTTCAAAAAGTGCGCAATAAATATTATCCATTATCCATTGTTATCATGGCAATGTACGATCAATATATGATCATCTGTCGTCTGTATATCAGTATTTTGAGCATATTTTTTTTCTTCTAAATATAGTGGTGGATATGTCACATAATTATCATTTAAGAACCTTAATGCCCATTTTTCAAATTATTTTGTATATGTTCAATCTTGATCAATGGAACATTTTATTTTCTTATTAACATTTTTGTAGAATAGTTCCTGTCACGTGGAAATTGAAAAAGTGTTGTAATTCTTGAATAATCATTGATTTCGTGATATTGTAATTGTATCGGAACGACATGAAAATGATAGTTTGCGTTTCAAAGGTAGTATCATATCTATTTATACGTCGTTTCCTTTTTATACTTTTTTTCTATATATGTCTCGTTACTAGTTAATACAAAATGAAAATGAGGAATATTTTTATGATTTCTTAAATTTTGTCGACATTTCTTTCTAGTTATTTTTCATTAAATGTAAAATAATAAGAATGCACAACGTTTCTTCGTGAACTGAATGGATTTCTAAGAAGCTACTTTCTCCTTTACCCACTTATCCCCCCCCTTTCTCTCTCTCTCTCTCTCTCTCTCTCTCTCTCTGTCCCTTTAGTCCCTTCCTACCTTTCTCCTCTCTCTCTCTCTCTCTTTCTCTCTCTCTCTATCTATCTCCTCTCTCTCTCTCTCTCTCTCTCTCTCTCTCTCTTTCTCTCTCCCTTCCCATCTCCATTTCTTTCATTTTTCTGTTCAAACAAAATTCCTTTAATTAAAAAACGTGGGGGTTCACTGAACATGCTGAAGCATGTGTTTTTCTCTGTTTGATGGTTGACTCTTTTTAGAATTCTAGAAGGGTAGGCCGAACTGACGCAAAATTTAATTGGTGATCGTACTATCAATTTACACTCATTTTTGTCATGTCATATATCATTCTAATATCATCACGGATATGTAGTTATCATGTTCATCGCCGATACGGCCAAACCTGTAGCCACTGTCTTACATTTTTGCCGATTTTTTTTTTTTTCAGTGGTTACCGCCCTGCCATGAGTAAACAGTCAGACCTCTAATTATACATTTCGAGAGCTTGACCAGTTATCTCATCAAATTTAAAGGATCACAAGAGATTAAGTCATAATATCCGCACTGAGTTACTCCTGATCCCACTTTCCAAACGGGTGCTTCTGCATGGCAGGATATTATGCTCTTTATGTGAACTAATCATTGAATGGACATTACGCATGTTCACATGGGTAGTCTGTTTTCCTTCTCCATGATCAGCGGCATAGGTACAGTGCGCATGGGGAGCACGTCTCCCCCCCCCCCCCCCCCACCCCCTTCATCAAATGACGAAGAAAATGAAAAAGAAAGGAAATGAAAAGAAAAAAGACGGGAACAGAAAGGAAAAGCCGGAAAGGATGAGGAAAGAAGACGATGGGAACCACTCCCGCTCCCCCCCCCCCCCCCCCCCCCCCCCCCATGATGCAAGTGTCCCTTCGATGGCTGAACTCAAGTCGTAGCCTAACATTCTCTTGCCTTTTTTCAGGCTTTTGGACATCACATCGCAATTTGTCCCTTGCCAAACCACTTTGGTGCTGTAGCGGGGATTGGAACCCTATATATATACCTTGTGATCCACACAGTCTGGATTAGTTGGAGATCAGATAGAAACTGTGAGTCAGAGAGAAAGAGATATGAAGACAGAACGGAAGAAATAGGAATAAATTGAGATAAGTCAATGCATTAGCCCTTTCATGACTAGCCTTTTGACAAGGCCCTCGTGACTTGGCTATTTTTCTCGGCAAGTAAGCAAGTAGTGGCTGCATAACAAGACTAGCCGCCCAGCCCGGTGAATGCGCGATCGAAGTCGCTCGATCGCGCGTTCACCCGGGCCGTGTTGATTCTTTTCGTCGCCGGCTAGTCTCATCTCAGGCACAGCATGACGAGGAAAATAGCCAAGTCACGAGGCCTTGTCAAAAGGCTAATTCATGACAGGAATTATTAAAGGGCTTAATTGATCACATTTTGTTCTTCAAATTGGCAACAATAATCTTTTGCTTTTAGTGCTACATGGTTCTAATAAGATGTATGTTTTTGAAAACAATATACATGGTTGGGAACTTTGTCAAAAAGTTGAAAAAATTGCCAATTTTGATAAAAAAAAACAATGATTTTTAACCTCTCAATGTGTTGCCAATTTAAGGACTTTATAGCTTATTCTCCTTTTTAAAATTCTTACCGTCAAACGCAATATGGTCATGCAACAAAAGTGGACACAGTGTGTGCAGAAACTTTTGCTCTTTCTCCTCATGCATCTGGTATATTTTTTAGGGCTCTGAATCAAAAGTTATTGAGCCAAACCACAAAATGTGGTCAATTGTCTCGAAAAGGTTAGAGAGGGAAGAGAGAGCAAGAAGGATAATAGATATAGAGTATAAGAAAACACAGAGAGCGGAAAGCGGGGAAAGAGAGAGAGGGGGAGGGGCAGTGGTAGGGAAGGCCTGAAGGGGGAGAGAGAGGGGACGAAGTTCGTGTGACAATAGTCATATGACTTTTATAATTCAATAGCTCAACTTGGATGATGCGATTTAATTTTCTTGTTCCTTTAACGACAGCTGATCACAGCTTGACCAGTGGTTTTTAATAGACACTGACTTCAAGGCATGATGACTCTCTTTGATATAGATACAACTGTTGCTTAACTTAGCCAAGCCGACAAAAGAAACAAGAACAATGGCTCATGACAACCTTTTCACGTTATCGGCTCGGAATGAGATTGATGTAGAGTTGGGGGATAGAAAGCTTGTTTCTCGCACCCAGTTTTGATGCATTTTGAGATCGCCTTCGAGTACTTATTTTCATGATTCCTCGCTGAAAAATAGTGAAATTTTTACTGGTTAAAATGATTTTCCAAAGGTGTGTAGTCATGAGTTGATAAGCAGGAGCGAAATTCTTTCCGGACGAGGGTATAGTAGAGGGGGGGGGGGGGGGGGGGGGGGTGTGTGTGTGTGTGTGTGTGTGTGTGTGTGGGTGTATGTGCGCCCATTTAAAGCGATGACATAGGCATGAACTTTACATTCGGACCGATGACACACAGCGAACCGATGACGTCATCGGTTTGCAGACCTGCGCAGTTAGACCCAAATTACATGCTTTTGCATATAGGGGTAGGTCATCAGTTAGTGTTACGCGAACAAGTCGTCGGTTGTATAGAAAAATTTCAGACGGGTCATCGGTTATGCGGTTGAATTCTACACACACAGGTCATCGGTTATGCGGTCAAATTCTAGGTTGTAAAAGATGTCATCGGTTATTATGCGCGCACAGGTATGGGTGTGTGTGTGTGTGTGTGCGTGTGTGTGTGTGTGTATGTGCGCCCATTTAAAGCGATGACATATGCATGAACTTTACATTCGGACCGATGACACACAGCGAACCGATGACGTCATCGGTTGGCAGACCTGCGCAGTTAGACCCAAATTACATGCTTTTGCATATAGGGGTAGGTCATCAGTTAGTGTTACACTAACAAGTCGTCGGTTGTATAGTAAAATTTCAGACGGGTCATCGGTTATGCGGTTGAATTCTACACACACAGGTCATCGGTTATGCGGTCAAATTCTAGGTTGTAAAAGATGTCATCGGTTAATATGCGCGCACAGGTATGTGTGTGTGTGTGTGTGTGTGTGTGTGTGTGTGAAACCTATTCGAGGTAATGAAACGTATGGAAAATCATATTGGAAATTTAACAATAGTTTGTGCTTAGATAAAGATTTTGTACAGGGAATGTGTGAGGAAATCAAAGCAGTAGAAATAAAGCGGTTGAAGAAATTCGATACTAAATCTTCGTTTTGGGACTTTCTTAAAATGAAAATGAGAAAGTACGCAATGAACTTTTCGAAGAAGAAATCGAAAGAAAGGAGACTAAATATACAACAACTTGAAAACGAAATAATATTACTCGAGAAACATCTGGTGCTATCTCCTAATAGTTCTTTAATTATCAAAGATATAGATGCTAAAAAAGGTCAGTTAAAGAAATTATACAATGTGTCTGTAGATGGACTCAAAGTAAGGTCAAGAGCTGTTTGGTATGAAGAAGGGGAACAGAATAAAGAGTACTTTGAACAGTTGCTTCAGTCTAATAAAAAGAAAACACTAATAAGGGAACTGTTTAATGACAAAGGGGAAGTAATGAAAGAAATGAAAGCAATATCGCGGATACTTAGAGGGTTTTATGAAAATTTGTATTCAGAAAATTCAAATGTAGAGGTTGATTTAAATGATATGTTTTGTAAAGATATACCCCATCTAAGTGTTGACAGTATGAATTTATGTGAAGGGAAGATTACCAAAGACGAATGTCATGTAGCGCTAAAAAGTATGAAACTTAATAAATCCCCTGGGAATGACGGCTTTACTGTAGAGTTTTATCTCACATTTTGGCCACAGTTAGGAGGGCTGCTGGTCGAAGTTTTCAATGAAGCAAGTGATAAGGGTTTTTTATCGACGTCTCAGAAGCCAGGTGTCATAACATTAATTGAAAAAGATGGTAAAGATCCTTTATATGTTAAAAACTATAGGCCTATTACATTGTTAAACACAGACTATAAGATAATTTCAAAGATAATGGCAAAACGAATAAAAGAAGTTTTAAATGATATTATTCATTCAGATCAAGTGGGTTACATAAATAATAGGCACATTGGCGAAGCTATACGTTTGATAGATGATGTGATTTTTCATTGTAATAATTACTGTGAAGAAGATATTTTCCTCATAGCAGTTGATTTTGAAAAAGCATTTGATTCTGTTTCACATAAATTTCTCTTCAAAGTACTAGAATTATTTGGGTTTGGGCAGTCCTTTCGTTCATGGGTTAAAACTATGTATAACGGAATTAGTAGCTATATGAATGGAGGTTTCTCTACTGGTTATTTTGATATTAAGAGAGGAGTAAGGCAGGGTGACCCACTTTCACCGTATCTGTTTTTGTTAGTGATTGAAATTTTGGCGCATGCTCTGAGAAACGATGGTGTTATTAAAGGAGTTGAATTTGGTAATTTTGAAGTTCGACAAATTTTGTATACCGATGATATGACTTTGTTCGTTAAAAATGAAACATCGATTACAAGAATACAGGATATATTCCGGGCTTTCTATGAGTTAAGTAGCCTTTTGACAAGGCCCTCGTGACTTGGCTATTTTTCTCGGCAAGTAAGCTAGTAGTGGCTGCATAACAAGACTAGCCGCCCAGCCCGGTGAATGCTAGCCTCTTGTCGAGGCCCTGGCGCTGTTGAAATCCTTGGCGATATGGAGGCAAAATTTCTGGCTCGCTTCGCTCGCCAGAAAAACCGAGGGCCTCTTGACACCCGATCTGAATTTCTTTTGTATTTCATTGTTTTGACAAATATTCCGACCAAATTTTGGTCGGTGAAAATCATCCAATAAGCGCGAGCTACCATGACGTAATGTTAAATATTCATGACTCGACTGCACGCTATTTCTTACATATTAATTAATCGCAGCCCAAAATGGCGTTCAACGTTTCTTCCACGAGTGATGACGATATTTGTAAGAGCTTAGAATATGCCGCTAGAATGTTGAAGATTGACAGATTCAAAGATTTGCAAGTTGATGCAATCAAATCTGCACTTAAAGGACAAGATGTTTTTGTGAATCTGCCTACTGGCTATGGAAAAAGTGTTATTTTTCACGCGCTACCGCTCTGTGCTGATTACCTCCGTGGGCCAGGGATGGAGAGTGAGACTGCTGCTTCGCGAGGGCCAGGCGGATCCCCCGGGGCCTTGCCGGGCAGTGAAGTTGCTGGTAACTCCTTGGTTACATCATCTTCTAGTCTATCATCTTCACGAAGCATTTTGTTGATTATTTCCCCTTTGGTGTCTCTGATGAGAGACAAGGTGAAGTCGCTCAAGAAACGTGCACTTCAAGCCATCTATCTTGGGGACGCTTCGTCACAAGATGTGACTTTAGAAGGTATAATTTTGAATTTGACTCCGTCAAGATCTAAAAACTAACTGTGTTAGTGTTAGTGTTATTTGTTTTGTGTTATTTGTTATTCATGGAGATGCATCTATTGTTGAACGGTGACTTTTATTGCCCATTCTTCATTATTTGTAAATATATGATGATCTCTTGAGAAATATGTACATTTGTCTTATTTCAAATTACCATGGTTTGTAAGCTAGAGATCGAATTCTTCATAATGTGCTTGTCTAGTCTGTGAATGTATTTTGAGCAAGAGATTTACGTAATCCCCCCAAAAAAAATAATAGACTAGTCCAGAACTGAAGTAAGAAATCCTTGAGATTTCATTGGCCAATTTGCTGGGCGATCGCCGCGGTAATCTAACTATTCACGTTTTCATGCATAATTCAGTAGGAAATCGTGCCTCATGAATATATAATTCAGGTCGGGTGTCAAGAGGCCCTCGGCGCAAGCGCCTCGGTTTTTCTGGCTCGCTTCGCTCGCCACCAGAAATTTTGCCTCCATATCGCCAAGGATTCCAACAGCGCCAGGGCCTCGACAAGAGGCTAGGTGAATGCGCGATCGAGCGACGTGAGTCGCGAGGGCCTTTTGGAACCTGGCCTGTATTTCTTATGTTATCCCTTGTTCCTAGCGAGGATCTGCTACCTTATAGGTAGGAGCCAATGAGCGAACGTATCTTCGCATGACGTCAGCATAAATTTGGTATGCAAATTCGCCTTCATCTCGGCACCCCGTGCAAGCTACATCAATCATGAAAAGCAAACCCCGCAGATACCGTTGTGATTGGTCGATAATCCTCGGTAGGCGTGTTAGCATACGAATGTCAACTCGTGAATAATTCATATCGGACGATGAAAACCCAGGTTCCAAAAGGCCTCGCGACTAAAGTCGCTCGATCGCGCGTTCACCCGGGCCGTGTTGATTCTTTTCGTCGCCGGCTAGTCTCATCTCAGGCACAGCATGACGAGGAAAATAGCCAAGTCACGAGGCCTTGTCAAAAGGCTATGAGTTAAGTGGTATAAAGGTGAACATAGACAAAACTAATGTGATGAAGATAGGAAAAATCAGAGGGGATTCGGGAACATTACCTATGGGCAATATAGTAACTAGAATGAAAATTTTAGGAGTGTATTATTCACTGGATATAAAAATGAGGGAAGAGTTAAATTACCTGAAAGAGATTCTGAGTAGAATTAAAAGACTTTTGGGATGGTGGAAACAGAGAGATTTGACAGTGATGGGGAGAGTACATCTGCTTAAAACATATGCTTTGTCAAAATTGAATTATGTTTCCTCATCATTAGTTGTTCCAAAGTGGGTAGTAGCAGAGATTTAAAAAATCAGTTTTGATTTCATATGGAATGGAAAAGACCGAATTAAAAGAGTCATGTGCTACCAGGATTACGGGGATGGTGGCTTAAGAATGATAGATTTTGAATTATTTGTGAAAACTCAAAGAGTAATGTGGTTAAAACGGCTACTTTATGGGGAAAGGAATATGGGGTGGAAGCTTTACTTTGACTATAGCTTTAGAAAAGTGGGTGGAAGGTTTATATCCTTGTGTAATTACGATGTTAAATTACTGACTTTTAAAGTACCATTGTTTTATTTAGAAATTTTAAAGCAGGAGTTTTCTTGTAGGAAAAGCTAATCCAATCATTTTTAATAATAAAGATTACCTTTCCAAGGGTAAAATGATTTTTGATGAAGACTTATTTAAAAAAGAAATTTATCTAGTGGATCATATTTTAGAGAAAGAACAGGTGAAAACAATTGATTATTTCTGTAAATTAGGTTTGAGTAGTGAAAATATTATGGAAATTTGGAAGATAAGTGATGCAGTTTTGAAAAGTGGAAAATATGAAGGGAACTTATCTGATTTCTACTCCGTTAATATACGCAATTATAATATTTCATTGAAGATTTTTGAAAATATCATTCTATTGAAAGATGTACCTTCCAGAAAGGTTTACGAAATTTTTGTAACAAATTTACAACATTTATATACTTTACGAGTAAAAGATGGCCACAATGACTTTGAATTCTCTAAAAAAAGAAATAGCAGAAATTTTCATAAGACCTAGAATTGCAACAATTTCACCAAAAGTTCGGAAATTTCAGTATAAATTACTTCATGGAGCAATATATACAAAAGAACATCTCTTTAAATTTGGTTTTGTTGAAAATAATCACTGTTCCTTCTGTAAGAAAAATTTAGAATCCTATGAACACATATTTTGGGATTGCGATGATGTGAAAGCCTTATGGCAGAGGGTGATTGAAAAATTTAGTTTAGATAAGCTTCAAAATGCAGAGTAGAAAGATATATATGTGGGGATTACTGGAAAAGACTTTGAATTCAAAATTTGTAATACAGTAATCTTTTTAATGAAATACATTATTTTCAGGTCAAGGTCAAAGGGTGTAGTTCCTACTCAGGAGGAAATTTGTCAGAGAATAGTAGAACATCGAGAGGAAGAAAAGGCGATAGCTAAGAAAAGGAACAAGTTAGACAAGCATTTGTTTAAGTGGGAGAAGTTGTATGAAAACAACAGGACTGAGGGCGGTATCCATGGGTGAGAGAGTGAGAGAGAGAGAGAGAGAGAGAGAAAGTTCGTGTGTGTGGGTGTGTGTGCGTGTGTGTGTGTGTGTGTGTGTGTGTGTGTGTGGGTGTGCGTGTGTGTGTGCATGTGCGTGTGTGTGTGTGTGTGTGTGTGTGTGTGTGAGTGAAGGGGGGGGGGGGTAGGGGTTTGGGTGTAGGGAGGCCAGTACATTGTATATGCAGTCATATGATATAAATATTGTTTCCCATGTTCATGGGGGGGGGGGGGGGGGCTATTTTATGAAAAGATTTCATTCAATGCTTTCTTCATAGTGTTGACTTTCAGTTATCTATTTAAAGAAGATGTTGCATGATAATGTGCTTTATTAGTTATATGCTTTCATTGAAATGTTGATTTATGATTTATGTATAATTATTGAGTGGAATCAAAATAAAGATCATTGGAAAAAAAAAGTGTGTGTGTGTAATTGGGTTTTTACAGACGTGTATCAATCAGATATGATTATTTACGTCTGGGGACCGACCTTTAACGTCACCATCCGAAAGACGTGACCCAGTTTCGAACCTGGGTCCGCTGGATCAGTTTATAACTTCCACTGTTAGCTGGATTACAGGCGCACGCCACAACGCCCAGGCTACGGCGTGCCGTAGCCTTACTGCAAGCTCGATCGATTTTTACTCTGGGTCTCCAAAACGGCAGTGGGAGCGTACGCCAGTTCAACCCGAAGCATAGAAAAGCCATTGATTTGATTCTTTTAAAAAAAAAAAAAAATGATTTACTTACGGTCAAGATAACCCCCCCCCCCCCCCCCCCCCCCCCCATCATCACCCACCACCACCACCACCACAAAGTCTATCTGAGTCAGATTTCTCCAAGTCGGGATCAATTCGCATTTAAATTTGACAACCGTTGGTGAAAAAAAGTAAAAGTGAAAAGTAAACCCATGAAATCAATACGCCGCTCCCCCCGCATTTTATCCGGATGTTCTCACTCCTTTTTCTCTTTCAAGAAGCAGAAATGCTTGTCAGATTACTTGTGGAAAATATCCATGTTGAGGGCTTTTAATGAAACTGGAAAAATTCTAACAGTAGAAGTAATAGTCGGGAACATCAAGTGTCTAATATACATTTTCCGGCAAGATCAACGGTATCTGTAGGCGAATGGGTAATTTTTACCAGGAGGGGAGGGGCTGACAGCTCTTGCACATATTTTACAAGCTATAGCGAAATGATCGAGCAAAAACTTTAACACCGTGAGTGAAAATGTAAGTTATAAAAATACCATCGCGCTGGCGATATGCGGCCCGAAGATGAGGTGCCGTCGAATGCCCGACTAATCATGACATTGACAATTTCAAACTTCTCGGGGGAGATGAAGCATTCCCCCACACCTCCCCCCCCCCCCAACCCTAATGATGCTTAGATATTATAACGGTACAAGAGACTCGTGTTTTCTTTTCTTTCTTTTATAATTCGGTGTTCTTGTGCTTTTCACACAATAATGCGGACATAAAAACGGGGTAGAGATTGATGGGTTTACCCCTCCCCACCCACCTCCCCCCCCCCCCCACACACACACACATACATGGTGCCCATGTATTCAACCTACAAGGTGAGATAGTGTCCATGAAGTTACCTTTTTCGGAAGTACGTGCAGACAAGCAGACCGTATACATACCACTTTTTTAACGATAATATCTAGCTGGAATGCTTATTTAGTTATTATATCAAATGGTTTCCATACCATTTTGAATCAGTAGGCCAATATTTTGTATCTCCACCCAGTCCATTGGCTAAGAAACGTCGTTGAATCATCTCGTTAAAATACCATATACTTAAAGTAAACAGTTGTACAAATTCATAATTTAACTTACATATCAAAGCTTAGAAAACAACACATCACAAACACAGTGGCGCAAATCCATTTTGAAATGGGGGGGGGGGACATTCACCTCCAAAATTCTCTGACAAGCAAAAAAAAAAGAAGAAAAAAAAAAGGTTATTCAAAAAGGTGGGGGGGAACATTCGCCTCCAAAATTCTCTGACAAGCAAAAAAGAAAGAAGAAAAAAAAAGGTTATTCAAAAAGATGGGGGGACATTCACCCCCCCCCCCCCCCTCCTTCAAAAAGGTGGGGGACATGTCCCCCTGTCCCCCCTCCCCTGGATTTGCGCCCATGCCCAGACAGAAAGTAAAGAAGATTTTTTTTTTTAAATAAACGAACTATAAATTTGTCTCCGCTCATCTGAGCTCAACCCGCAACCGCTTTTAGAATAGCACCACATCTAGCGGCAGCGGGCAACAGGGAGATAACGAGTACACCGATTTGATTTCGTCGGCTGTTTTTGTCCTATTTCCCGTATTTTGAGAAAGGTAAATATTGTTTAATCATCCTTACTTCCATTGATTGTAATATGAGGTATATTTCAAATTGATGTATATTTTTTATACATGTTTTTTTTTTTTGGGGGGGGGGGGGGAAACCGATGGTGTAAAAAAACATTTTGCCATAACGTGCCCATATGCTGGTTTCCATGTAAGTAAAGTGATTGTGATATTTGAAGTTATAATTGTTATCATTTCAAACAATTGATACAAATTAGATCAATACATCTTTACTATAATCGAGTAATTAAAAAAAAAAGAAGTTAAATTAAACTTTTCACTGCCATTGGTGAGAGCTCTGGCTTGGCCTTGGGCCACTGGGACTGTTTTGATCAGCGGGCCAGCTCCACTCACACTGTCACTAAGTCTAAATAAGTTAATGCGAGTGTCATAGTCACTTATACATTATCTGAAGATAACCTTGTGCTCCAGACTAGCTTTTACGAGTGAATAGGCTTCAATAGCTTTTGTGTGTACCAGCAGGCCTTTTTCCAGTCTAGATCATTCATACATGAGCGCGTGCACAGGTTAAATTCATGGGGCCACAAATACCATTAGGATCGGAGCTCCAAAATTGACTTGTACATGTGGCACAACTACATGTGTATCTCTTTCGATTGGCTATGATTCAAAATCTTGGTTGATCGCGATATCAATATCGAATCGGCCATTGCGCATGCACCATTTTGATTCTGAAGACTGATAGCGGGAACTACTCCTCGCTACCGTAAACGCAAGGAGCGAGAAAAAGCCGTACAAAATACCATTTCGTACATTTTGGATTGTATGTTAGGGAATAAACAAGCGAATTAAGGAGGATTCCTCCAAAACTTTGAGTAATAGTGAGTAAAGTCAACTTATTTCTCAATATAATTAGAATCTAACATGTCTGTTTTTGACTGCTGCAACAGTGAATGTTGGACATACTCCCACATAGGCAAGGGCCTATGGCTATGAGTGGCTCATAGCCATTTATACGTACAAGCTTTGTACTCCACAATAGCTTTTACGGGTGAATAGGCTTCAATAGGTTTTGTGTGTGTTGCAGTCTATGATCCATTCTAGATCATTCATACATGAGAGGAAAATAATTATTTAAAAGTTCACTTTCAACTCTGAATCCCCAAATTTGTAACACAGTAAAAGTTGAGTCTCTGAATCAGGTAATATAGCGAATTTAAGAAAAATAAATTTTACTTGGAGCAATTTTGTTGTCTGTTTTTGACTGCTGCAACAGTGAATGTTGGACACAGTCCCACATAGGTATGGGCCTACACGTATGAGTGCCGAGTTTGACACACTGTTTACTCAGATGAAATTTTGATGCCATTCCCGAAAATTTACGGGATAATTGTTGATAAGCCTTAACGGAGTCTTGGTGCTTTGAAAAACGTTGTCGAGATATGCAATAACTTGATTCAACTGTAGAGGGCTTACTTTCATTAGTGATCGTTTAGACAAACGTTTACGTTCATGTAAACGGTAAATCTAACTCGCATATTATTATTCTCCCCAAATTATCAATGGGGACAGGGGTTACAAGTCCTTAACTTAGAAATTAGGACTTTGTTGGAGTCATACATGACTCAGTGGTAGTGCATGACACTCGTGTTTTGTACATACCAAAGTATAGTAAAGTTGCTTTGTGTGCACGACGTGTGCTCCTTATTGACTTTGTACATGCTTCCAAAAACTCACCTGCTAGGCCGAGAAACTGCCTCCGAGACACCGAAAATGAAAATGAATATTGCCATGGCAATTCTTGATTTTTCCTGGGATTTTTTTTTTTTTAAGAATATTAACAATATTGGCTTTCATGATCTGAGTATAAAGAAGTGAAATGAATATGAAATAAAGAGTCAAAAATATGATTTTGTCTTAAGTGGCTGAATTCCCCCCCCCCCCCCTCCTTACCCTGCATGTACAAGGCTATCTAAAAGGTTGGTCACAACTGGTTGCGCACCTCCTTGCATGTGGTTTGCAATGCATTTCGCAGAAAATCCTTGTGTGGCACACATGGGTCTGCACGTTTTTTTTTCAAGCACGTAAATGTAGGAGCACACAGGATACGCAAGGAGGCTGTTGGACATGTCCAGCAATCTCTACGTGTTGCTACATGTTCTAATGAGTGCATGTGGCACGCGCAGCCATCATATTTTTCAACGTCTCCAAAACAAATGCGCTCGACTTATCTGTCAAAAACCGAAATGGTCCCATGCTACTCCATTGTTGCACGAATTGCACTGGCTCCCAGTTGCTGATAGAATACAATACCGAATACTCGTTCAAACTTTCAAATCTATGGCAACTACACTTCCTGTATACATCTCCTCACTCTTTCAGCAACATAGAACGTCATATTCTCTAAGATCTGCATCAGCTCCTTCTTTTGTCATTCCCAAATCCCATAAACAAGCTGGCTTTAAATCCTTTCAGTCCCTAGCCCCACGTCTCTGGAACAATCTCCCATCATTTTTAAGAAACAGTGCTTCATTAGACATCTTCAAAAAACACCTGAAAACTTACTTGTACAACTCTGTCAATTAGACTAATTGACAAGCGCCTTGTATCCTATGGAAAAGGCGCTATATAAATCCAAGTATTATTATTATTATTATTATCGTACTTCCTGCACATGCTTCTTGTGAACTTCACAAGGGCTTCTTGCGGAGGTCTCACGAGGCCCATGGCTCCTTACGGAGCCTTGACATGACGTGCGTCGGTTGCTCGTCAGTTGCACGGTACCTGTACAGGACTGTACGTTTGCCTTATGAGTTCTTGCCAGTATGTTAATTAGGAGGGTGCAAGACACCGAAGAGGAGATGCAGAGAGGTGCAAGACTGGTTGTGACCATGAAAAACGAAGGACATACAAATCGCAGGAGTTGGCCCACAGCCCATTCCAGCAAAGGCACAGGTCAATTCCGAAAGTGAGTCAAATCTGAACAAGGTCAAAGGTCAATGAACTTTCTACCAAATGCACTGTAATCACAGTAACTTTCTATGGAATTGAGGTAGAATCCCAATTCATACCACAAGTACATCTCTTAAAGGCGCAGGTCAAGTTTGAAAATGAGTTGAATCTGACCAAGGTCAATGAACTTTCTGCAAAAAGCACTGTAATCACAATAACTTAATATGAATTTAAGGTAGAATCACCAAATTCATACCCAGGTACATCTCTTAAAGGCACAGGTCAAGTTTGAAATGAGTTGACAAAGGACGAAGGTCAGGAGGTCAATGAACTTTCAGTGAAAATCACCTCACATTTGATAACTTTTTGTGCCTTTGAGTTAGGATCACCAAATACAAATAACAAGTATATCTCTTGAAGCTGCATGTCATGTTTGTTAGTGGGTCAATGTAAAAGCTCAAAAGGTCAATGAACTTTCAGTGAAAATCAATTTACATGTAAATGTAATAACTTTTTGTTCCTTTGAGGTATGATCATCAGATTCATACCACAGTTACATCCCTTGAAGGGGCAGGTCAAGTTAAAAAAAATAGGTCAAATCAGACCTAGGTCAAAGGTCAAAAAGTCAATAAACTATATGTAACATCATCATTATTGCTTAGTATAAGAAAGCTGCCAGACCAAAATTCACATTCTCATTCACATAGCGAGAAACGCTTGTCGTTTGCCTTGCTTTTAAATAAGTGGTTGCACACTTGGTGATGTTGGTGGCTGTCAGAAAGAGTTACCTTTCAGCATTTTCTTATTTTGTGTGTTGTTATGTTTGGTACATTATGTCTAGATTTAGAGAATCTACATCTACATGTAGACATCATACAGAAGTACCGGTATGATAATTTATTTTTTGTCCCCGCCGAACGAAGTTCGCGAGGGACTATGAAACGGGCTCCGTTCGTGTGTGCGTGTGTGTGTGTGTCCGTCCGTCCGTCCGTCCGTCCGTCCGTCCGTCCGTGTGTGCCCAAATGTTAGAAAATGCTACTTCTCCGTCATTTCTTGGCCGATTTTGATTCCGATTGTTTTATCTGATAGGGCTGGGTGGGGGCTTCCAAACTCCTACACAGAATTTTGAAATTCATTAATTATGCAAATTTATGCAAATTTATTCAAAATTGACGAAAAATGCTACTTCTCCTCTATTTCACATTGGATTTTGATTCCGATTGTTTTTTCTGATAGGGCTGGGTGGGGGCTTCCAAACTTCTACACAGAATTTTGAAATTCATTAATTATGCAAATTTATGCAAATTTATTCAAAATTGACGAAAAATGCTACTTCTCCTCTATTTCACATCGGATTTTGATTCCGATTGTTTTATCTGATAGGGCTGGGTGGGGGCTTCCAAACTTCTACACAGAATTTTGAAATTCATTAATTATGCAAATTTATGCAAATTTATTCAAAATTGACGAAAAATGCTACTTCTCCTCTATTTCACATCGGATTTTGATTCCGATTGTTTTATCTGATAGGGCTGGGTGGGGGCTTCCAAACTTCTACACAGAATTTTGAAATTCATTATTCATGCAAATTTATGCCAATTTATTCAAAATGGCTGAAGGTTCATAATGTTTTCATGTTTTATATTTCAGTTGTATACATGCATTGTTGGTATTCTCTTCTTTTGCATGCAGTAACATTATTATTTTATTCACTAAAGTTTTTCACTGAAGTTTTAAGGTTCAGGCTAGTTAATTTCCACAGATCTGCACTTCCGGCGGGGACATTTATTACGCATTGCGTAATTTACTCATTCACTTGTTCAGTCTAGATACATGTAGATCTAGATCTAGATCTAGATCTAGATCTAACAATTTTTTTAATGGATATTTTGTTTGCTTTTGTCTTTGAGTCTGTTTATGTCATCTTTAATTGATTATTTATTTTTACCTTTGTAGATTCATCTTTTACTGTTGGACTTCATAACACAAGTACAATGGCAGCCTTCACACAGCGTCAGGCAACACCAAAGAAGGATTACGGACACAGAGGAAGCACTAGGAAGTTTGAATCCAGTGATGATGACTCCAGTGACCAGAGTGACAGTGATGAGGAACAATCCTGGAAGCGACGTAAGACCACCTCTGCTCCAAGTGTCTCTCACAGGATGACCTTCCCTGAGTCTACCACCCAGAGGGGTCAACAAGGGCGAGGAGGCAGGTTTGAGAGACCAGATCACAGGCCACCGAGGAGCAATGATGGGGGAGGGGGCGGAGCAGGCAAAAGGAGGAAAAACAACATCTGGGGCTCGGTAGCTGTGGAACAGAACCAGGAGACCGTCGAGAGAGAGATCACACACTTTGGGGTTGATCAGGTCATGGAACGAGATGTGGAGAGCTACAGTTATAAAGATACGGAACAGCTCCCCCTTGGTGTGGCCACAAACATCCTACCAGGAGACGATGTCGTCAAGGGGCGAAGGCTCATGAAGGCAGTTGGGGAGAATGAGGATGATGCTTGGCTTGCAGACAATTCACCAGGACAGAGCGATGAGGAGGAAGAGAGAAAGCAACCTCATGATGACCTTCGGGAAAAACTAAAGAAGCGGGGCTCCATGGTCGCTGACAGGTTCCGCCGCTCCAACCAGTCCAATGTGAAGAGTAGACTTGGATTGCAATCAGACAACACTGAACAGGTTACTGTGATGAAGCAGGTGGAGATTGACCCCAAATCTGAGGCAAAGGTTATCGCAGGTCAGATTGCATACAGCCTCCAAGAACCCAAGGGGCATCTGGTTCTTAGAATAGTCAAGATTCTTGGTGTTGAAAAGTCACTGGAGATATGGAGAAAAACTGAGGAGATCGAAAATGATGGAGGGATGATGATCAGGGTAAGGTCAATTCATGCACAAAATTGTGTTGTTGTGTTGCATCACACTTGACATATTTTTGGGAATAATCAAGGTAGAATTGTCAGAGTAGCCAGTAACATTGATAATAAATGTTGAAGACTGAAAATAAATGATATGCAAATTAATAGACAACATTAGAAATAAGCACAGAAATAAGCACAGTTGGGCTATACCATATAGCATGTAGTCCTTTATGAGTATTTGGTAACCAGGTGGTTGTTTGATATAGCATGCTTAAAACCTACAGAATTTTCTGTCCTTGATGTATTCACTGATACTATAGCACTCTCTAGTATATCAGTTGATATTATTATTCTGTACCTTGTTGTTGTTTTTGTTTTGCTTTGTTTGGTGGTTTCTTTTTATGCCTCCGCCCACCGAAGGTGGTGCCGGAGGCATTATGTTTTTGGGTTGTCCGTCCGTCCGTCCGTCCGTCCGTCCGTCCGTCCCGCTTTCTTGTTCGACTGATAACTCAAGAACCACATGAGGTATGAACTTCAAACTTGGTATTAGTATGTATCACAATAGGAAGACGATCTGATTAGATTTTTGGGTACGTAGGTCAAAGGTCAAGGTCACAGAGGCCAATTTCTGAAATTTCAGGTGTTAGCTTTGTTCTAGTGATAACTCAAGAACCATTTGAGGAAAGAACTTGAAACTTAGTGCTAGTATGTATCACCATAGGAAGATGATCTGATAAGATTTTGGGGTACGTAGGTCAAAGGTCAAGGTCACAGAGTCCAATTTCTGAAATTTCAGGTGTTAGCTTCGTTCTAGTGATAACTCAACAACCATTTGAGGTATGAACTTCAAACTTAGTGCTAGTATGTATCACCATAAGAAGATGATTTGATTAGGTTTTGGGGTACATAGGCCAAAGGTCAAGGTCACAGGCCAATTTCTGAAATTTCAGGTGTTAGCCTCGTTCTCGGGATAACTCAAGAACCATTTGAGGTATGAACTTCAAACTTGGTGCAAGTACATGTATGTATCATCATAGGAAGATGATCTGATTAGATTTTGGGGTATGTAGGTCAAAGGTCAAAGGTCACAGGTCAATTTCTGAAATGTCATGTGTTAGCCTTGTTAATGCGATATCTCAAGAACCATTTGGGTATGAACTACAAACTTGGTACTAGTATGTATTAGCATAGAAAGACGATCTGGGTAGATTTTTGGATACGTAGGTCAAAGGTCACAGAGGTCAATTCTGAAATTGCAGGTTTTAGCCTTAACGTGATATCTCAAGAACCATTTGATCCATTAACTTTAAACTTGGAACTAGTATGCATCACCATAATAAGACGAACTGATTAGATTTCTGTTCACGTAGGTCAAAGGTGACAGGTCATAGAGGTCATTATACAGGTGTATGTGAAATTAATGGGGTTTTTTACCTTTTTTATCACATCTCAACTATTTTGTATTCATTACTAGGAGGAGATAAAGTGATCAGACTTTTGGGTTATAAGGTGTAAGGTCAAATGTCAAAGATGTCAATTAACATGTAATTAGAGGCTTTTTATTCTGGTTATCACAAGATTTCAAGAACACTTTAAGCCATCAACTGAATTTAGGCAGAGGCATATAGGAGACGCAGTCGCTTTCATCTTGTTTGCATTTGTAATGTGGTTTTCTGTTAATATTTTTGTATGCTATATCTATAATGTTTTTATGACTCCTATGGTTTGTGAAATGAAATTTAATGAAATATTTGAAAATTTGGGAACATTGCAAACTTTTTAGATCTGACCTTTTTAAAAATAATTATGTGCTTTTGTTCTCCTGACACAGAACCGATCAAGGAGAAGATCACCGGGTGGTGTCTTCATCCAGCTGATGAAGACTGATCCAGACATCTCAGCAGAAACGGTCAAGGAGATCTTCGCAGAAGAGAAAAAGGCCTTTGAAGCAGAGAAGAAGAAGAAGAGAAGGCTCACCAGAAAGTCTGCTGGCTTCAGCAAAGAGGAGGACGAGGATGGTTGCCATGGAAACAAAATTGATGAAGCGGAGATGGAAGCCATGGAGGATGGAGGAGGCAAGAGCTTTAAGGGAGATGGAGAGCCAAGAGATAAAATGGACATGAGGGATGAACACAATGATGAATCCTACATTAATGACAGAGGACTTATGCCCAGTGCCAGCGGAGAACCACCAAACGTGCATTCTTTTGAAGACAAATTACCACTGCCGCAAAAGGAGTGTACAGACATCAATGAGGACAATGATAATATGATGTTTCCAAAGTTTGAGGACATTCCCAAGAGGAATGAAGACTCCGATCCAGAGGATGGAGAAGTTCTTGATGATGATGATGATGATGATTGATTGATTCTATTCAACTTTTGTTGTTTATTTTTAAGGTCCAGATTGGCAGCTTCACACCATACCTGATTTGGGGGCATATCCTTGTGATCCCTTTTAAGGTAGCTTAGCAAAACGTGATGGCGCGGGAAAGGCTCAAATTACAAAATTATTCAAAATCATAATCTTATTCCATAGAGGCAGAACCAAAATATTAGGATGTAGAATTAGTATTTAACTCAATTAATACTTTTAAGCAATATAATATATTTTTTTTTATTCAGATAAGTCTGACTTTAAATGCTCAGACAATACTAGCAATTTTGCTCTTTGTGACTTTCCCGCATCTTTACGTGCCACTACGTTTCGCTAAGCTACCTAAACATGAATGAGCTTGAATGGTGCCAGTTTCTGCCGAATGATTTCTGAAAGACTTGGAAGATTTACCAATGAATTCTACGATAAATTATGGAGTAAAGAAGGAAACCTTGAGATTGTGTTTGAGGAAACAGATGTGATGCTATCTAAGATCCAGTTGATTGCTGCACCCTGGTTTGTGAAGTATGCCCACTTTAATAATTTTGTTTCAATTAAATGAATAAGTATGTGTTTATACAGATTGCTTGCAAGGAGGGTCAAGAACGGCTCTTGTAATTTCAGGAACTGGTGCTATGCTAAAAACTTGAAAAAAAAGTTGCAAACTATAGCAAAGAATCAGTAGTCAGAATTTCCTTTTTCTTCTTCAAAATGATATGATGTAAAATTTGATTTTTTTTTTTTTTGTTTGTTTGTTTTTTTACACAGCTGTAGGCAGCTACTCAACAGCTGTTTTTGCTCATGTTGAAGAAAAAATGGTTTTCCTTGTACTGCATTTGTAAAATGATGCAAATGTTTTGATAATCAAACATCATCCACATTTACAAAATATCTGAAAACATGCAAGCTTATTGTCACAGCAAGAGTTAAACTACATGACCTGGGAGATGACGGATCAACACCTATTAAACTTGATGGTAAGGTAAAGCCCACCAAAGATCAAGATCACTTTCCACCAATCCAAGGGCCTTGATCTACAGTTATACATGTACGGATGTTCACTTGTGTCTGTTACTAGAGACATGATGACATTATGTTTGCCAATCAGTTTATATAATTCATCGATTAGTAGAGATATATTTTCATTATACAGATTTTGATTATACCCCTATCAAAAAAAATCTTTGAAATCAGTATACAAGTTCAGTTTTTGAAAATGCTTGGGTGATATCTGGAAGGAAATATTATGTCATATAAATTCATTTCATATCATCATTCATGAAACATTTTACATTTACCATGATGATATAATCTGCACCAGTGAGAGCCAGAAGGCTGTTAACTTGTATGTTAATGCCCTTCTAGCTATTGATTTGACAGTCAGGTTCAAAAAGGTTGAAATTATACATGCAAAGTTTCAGGTAATTGTAATGTAGGTAGTCTTCAGTTGTGATAATGAAAGAAAATGAATTCTTACAGAATCAAGCAAAATACCTACTGAAGATTTAAATATTTATATATATATATATATATATATATATATATATATATATATATATATCTGCCAAACAATGGTTGTTGGTAGTATATAACAGGTGAGTTTATAACTTTATGAGCAACAAATTTCATTGCTAGAACTCCATAATAGCTTGAACAGCTTTGTGTTTTCACAGTTTTAGCTTATTCAAATATCCATGCATGTCTGAAAGAACACAGACAAGTATCTTATAACATATACCATTCTTTAACAATTTGATCACTATTGAAATACCTATTAAATTTGCGGCATTGTGATTTTGTATGAGAGCTTCTTCATACATTCTGCTCATGCAGTGTGTGTATTGCATTTTATGACTTCAAAAAATATATACATGTTATGAATTGTCTGCTTACCGGTAACTTTTTTACAAAGCATTAAGAAATAATCATTTTAATGTATTCCAAATGTATGAAATACAGCTTTCCGCATAATGTACTGTTTATAAGAAACAATGTTTTTCTAAATGAATCACTTTACAAGTTGATCTCTCAAATTTAATTACAGTGAGTTTATTGAAATGTAGAACTAGATACACATATTCCCCAATTTTCTAGAAATGATAGATTAATTGAAAAGTGATCCCCAATTTTAAGGATAATTTGAACCTACCTTCCTCACTGTTGTCTACATTAGATGAAGAAAATTGTATTTGTTGTCTGCAGGGTCAGAAACATATACAACATATCATGGGCAACTTCATTTCCAAAGGGAACCCATCAACAAAAAGGGATTGTTGGAACCTTTTATTAAAGAATAAAATGCAGCTATGTAGTACATGTATTGTCATCAATATGCATATTTTTATTGATGTGATGTTGCTATAGTAGCTTTGTTCATCTAATCTGCACGCAGTCACAAATAAGTTTAAGTTCCACATATTTCTTTGACTGGATGTATTTTTGTGCAAGTTCATGCTGAAAGCATACATTGTATGATCATTGTTTTGAGGTTCTTTTTGAAAAAGAATAATCAGAAGATATTTTGTACCAGTGGAAAAACCTACATTTTTTTTTTCTTAAATCCATTTGTGTTTTATGGATGAGGGGTAAGTTCATGGACATGATGATGTTGATGATGATGATGGTGGTGGTGGTGGTGGTGGTGGTGGCAGTGGCTGTGGTGGTGATGATGATGATGATGATGGTGTTGGTAAAGCTGCTGCTGCTGCTGATGATGATGGTGATGGTGGTGATGATGATGATGGTGTTGGTAAAGATGATGATGGTAATGGGGAAGGTGTTTATGGTGATGGTGAAGGTGATGATGGTGATGATGTTGATGATGGTAATGGGGAAGTTGTTGATGATGACGGTAATGGGGAAGGTGTTGATGATGGTGATGACGGTGATGGTGATGGTAATGGGGAAGGTGTTGATGGTGATGACGGTGATGGTGAAGGTGATGATGATGATGGTAATGGGGAAGGTGTTGATGGTGATGGTGAAGGTGATGGTGATGATGGTGATGATGATGGTAATGGGGAAGGTGTTGATGGTAATGGTGAAGGTGATGATGTTGATGATGATGGTGTTGGTAAAGATGATGATGAAGAAGATGGTGATAATTGTGATAATGATGTCGATGATGATGGTGGGGGAGATGATGTAGATGATTGTAATAATTTTGGAGATATGGTGGTACAGTGTGTATTATTGTTACTGAAGATGACTTTTATGACAAGCTAACGGGAATTCCATCCTGACATTAAGTTGGTTGTAGTAATAGCAGTAAAATGAGATGAACATAATAAATTATCAGCGAATTTTTTAATGATAATCCCATAAGAAATAAGGAAGTAATAATTTTTTTAAATGTAATTAATCAAACGAAAATTGGCAATAGTGTGATGTACCTTTTGAGGACCTCTCCCATGTGCTCTGATTAAAAGAATCGTAAATATCTGTTTTCTCAGAAAATATATATTACTGTACATGTGTCCTAGATATGCTTATTGCACATATGTTTTACACAACCCCAGTATTAAACAGATGCATTATTTATATTCATTCATCAACAACTGAGAAAATGGAAATTTATGAAATTTATGAAATTTTCAGTATAAAGCAAATGGGAAAGGTGCTCGAAAATTAAGTAACAGAGTTGCAAATTGCCTTTGATCCATTACAACTTTAGAAATTCATAACTTTCTTATTTTTTATCTGATTCTCCTCAAATTTTCACTGGTCTGTTTCTCTCCATTTTTCTGCTTCTATTAAAACCAACTTAATATCAGTGTGGACTTGCCCTTTAACCTCCAATGATGATGTTGATGATAAAGATAATTTTTTCGCTTGTCTGAACATTTGGAGTAAAAAAGGCATCCCAAAATGTGATCCCCAATTTTTTTGTTTTGCCTATGAGAAAATTTTCTGGATATTGTATTGTGTTCACTCTTTTACAAAATCATAGATCCACCCCAGAGGCGTATCTGGGGATTATGGGGCTCAGGGCAAACATTCCCCCATATTGTGAAGCTGGTTTACATTTTAAGATGTAACTGTAAAATATAGATAACAGATGGACCATACAAAATCGGGAAGGGGTGGGGAGTACTCGCCTAATACTTTACCGTATACGGGATGAGCTCTAATTAAGCCCTAAACTTGCCCCACTTTAAGATCTTGGCCTTAAAAACGTGGGTTATTTTTTTCTTCAGAATAATAGCTCACCCATATTCTCGCTAAAGTGCAAATCCCAGATGCAAACTCTTTTTGCTTTTTCATCCAAATTCCCTAATAATGGGAACCTTTTTCTGCCAAAATGACCTTCAAAATGATTATGGGTTTGGAGGCAGGGGGCGATTGCCCCCACCCCCCAGAAAATATGGGGGGGAACATATCATTTTGCCCCCCCCCCCCCCCCCCCAATAAATCCGGAGGTGTAAAATAAAATAAGAAAAAAACTGATGCAAAACTCGGGAAATGATGCCTTCCAAACAATGAAATACAAAAGGTTTTACACGATCAGACTTCAATTTCGCCGCGCGCTCCGCGCGCAAATTCTCTAATCTTTACTGCGTCATTTAACCGTAGGAAGCTGTTCCTAAGAGGCGTTCAAAAAAATCATGACGCCATTAAAAAACATTCTGAACATACATAATTCAATTCAAAGTTTAAATTCTCATATTTATTTAGTTTTTTTTTTCTCTCTATTTTTTCAAATTTTATTAGTGTTTATTTTTTCTATTATTTTGTGTTATATCTTCTCTACTCAATTTGCTGTTATGTAAGATATATTTTCCCATCATTTTGTCGTTTTCCATGTGATCATGATATCGATATGCATACTTTACTTAAGTTCAAATTACCATCATATCTTTATCAATGCTATGATGATCAGAGGCAGCGCTCCGGGGGGGGGGGGTAGGGGGCACAGTGCCCCCTCACTTTTTCAAGTACCCCAAAGTGCCCCTTTTCATAGCTGATAAGTACCTTTTCTTCGTATAGTGCCCCTTTTTCTTTCTAATAAGTGTCCTTTTTACCTTCTGATGAGTGCCCCTTTTAACCTCAGAAATAAGTTCCCCTTTTGTTTTCTGATAAATGCGACATCGGTAGATACTAGTATATATATAAAGTATGGGTATGTATAAAGTCCACAAAGGAGCCTTATACATATAGCTCCAGATATTCAGAGAGGCTTCATAATAATACATTCTCCTACCATGCCTACTGATATCAGCACAATAGTGAGGCAGTAGAGCAGGGGTAGGAGGGGCCCAATGCCCTAAATTATACAAGAATGAGCAGTGCTCCTAAATTATAAAAGGAACGAGGACAATTTTTTTTTCTGAAATTTTTCCAAAGCTCACTCACTACGCTCGCTCGCATTTACTATAATCTTCTTATCATATTAGGAAAATCGCTGTATATAATTCAACACCCGTTGCCTTCAGCGTTAGAAATAAATCTTAAATTTTTTGCTCGCTCGCTTCGCTCGCTCGCAAATGAATGATCAGGCTATTATACTTAACTGCAAAGTAGTTTTTATCTAGAACCATGTTAAGATAGAAACAATAGCGTGTCGAAAATGATCCTCGGTTGTATATTGATCAGAATGTACCGGTGTACTAATGTCTCGAAGTGATATTTTCCGCCTTGTTTCCACCCTTTGTAGGTGCCCCTTTTTGTTGGTGCCCCCCCCCCCACTTTGAAAGACGCACCGCCGCCCCTGATGATGATTGAATTGAGTGCGAAATGATCATTGTTACGATAGGCTGTCTTGCCCCCCCCCCCCCCCATCCGAAAAACGGATCGACGCCCCTGCCGTTTGTTTCACCAGGCACCATCTCCCAGGCACACCGAATCATGACTCATTCTAACCGGGAACATCCATTTGATATGTTTACCTCGTGAAGATGACGAAGGCAAGGGGAAGTCCCCGATGAATGCAATACCTATATGTGCGCGTCACGTGAAAATTTCTAATCCGCTGTTAATATAGTAGGCATAATATTACAACAGCATTTGATGTAACCTTAATTCATAGTGCAATCATAAATAAAAAGCATGAGTAACTACCTTACAAAAGAGCTGTGTACTGATAACAGTCTAGATATGCTTTCGCATCAAGGTACGGTCTGTGTGCAATTATTTGGCAGCCTTGCATTATCACATGTTTTCAATAGGAAGAGAGAGAAAAAGGGCAAAAGATAACTAATGCTGAACATGGGTCGCACCCACCCATAATTTCGGAAGTGCTCACTGGCTTCTCTCCAAAACCTCTTTTGTATGTAGAATCGACCCCCTGAGTATAATACGTCGTTTACATATCGATCCATCTGATCATCTCGACAAAGGAGATTTTCTTCACCCTTAATGGTTCTTACCCAACTGGCGCGTCACGAGATGGAAAAGGAGTAATTTCCTTTTAAAATAAAAACAGCGGGGATTATAGTGTCTTCAATTACTCCTACTTCAGTCAGATAAACCTATCGACGGAGTTGAGTTACAGTCTGATATCATTCTTTTGCTGATACTCCATATAGCTTTACACTTGTAGGTAAAAAGGAGACCGGAAACTGCAATTGGGCTCACTCTAGCTCTCTCTCTGGTGAATAAAATCGCACACATGTACCTGACGTCCTTTCAAAAGAATAACCGTACATGCGTTTTGGTGCTATGCGCTTGAGTGCTGGGTCACACCTGAGCACTTCAATTTGTACTTGACAGAATTTATTGTTGCTTTTTATAACGAATCGACAATCGTCACTCACTCATGTGGGCTGGTCTGTTATCGAGCATGGGACTTGGATCGTCGGTGGTCAGCGACCAGGGAAATGACGCGGAGGTGGATGCAAAAAGGGGTAGGTGTATGTTTTTTCCTACTATTTCTACCAAAGGAGATCTGCTTCGAGATATTGTCTGCCATAGTGACAAATAACTCTTGTATAGGCCTACATGTACATAATTAAAATGGATAATCATATATAGGCGAACGCCGCGGTAGAATTCCCAAGGGGAAGGCGTCTCTTGCCCCACTATCAGCATGATCAGGTTTCCCGTTTCTAAATTTGGCGAGCAATTAGCGAAGTGAGTAAACAAAGGGAAAATGGTTCATTGTAGTGACAATGTGATTTCGTCATCAAAATAGGCATGTACAAGAGATACATGAAGCTTTAGAAAATAGACCACCTCACTGCAAAAATATTGGGTAAATTCAGAATCATAGGGGCTGGAACCCCAGCCTCCACCCCCCCCCCCCCCCCCCCCCCCCGCCATCGTATACCTATATTACACATATTATGTGAATAATAATAGACTACATCGGTCGAATCTACAAACACTTGACTGACACTGGATTATTATGCTAATTGATATATAGAGGGTCTAATTTTGTCAAGTTTCGATTAAGCCTACTTAATTCTCGTACAGAAATAGTAAGCATTATAGTCAATTGGCTTTGCTCTACAAAGATTGCCTATGTCATGTTTGTACTGCCAAAACACTATAAATACACTAGTACAGAATCTACTAAGGATGAAAATGAAACCTGGGGCCCGTTGCACAAAACTTGCGTTTAATCGCAACTCCTAAAAATCAAACACAAGTCCTTAATGCGCACTTCTGATTGGCTAAAAATAAAGTTGCGTTTGATTTTTCTGAGTTGCGATTAAACGCAAGTTTTGTGCAACGGGCCCCTGGCTTGTTAAGTGGACGCCTAAATATTTTACAGATTATTTTCTCTGAATTATTTGATCTTTGTATGCTACTTTGAAACCATCAGATTTTTTAGCATTGCCTTTGCTACAAAACAAAATGCTTTCTGTTTTACCCAAGTGTAAAGAGAGCTTGTTGTCTGTCATCCAATCTACACATATTGACAGCTCTTCATTGAGTTTTTCCTCAACAGATTTTGGATTAGAATTTGAATAAAGTAATACACTGTCATCGGCATATAATAATAGCTTACAATCTTTTACACAAATACACATATCATTTATATAACTCGTAAAGAGTATTGGGCCTAAAATGCTCCCTTGTGGAACTCCACAAGTTATTGGAAGTAATTTTGAATATACATCATGGATTGCAACCAGCTGGTGTCGGTTTGATAAGTACGATCTGAACCATGCTAAATTCGTCGTACTGAATCCCACTACTTGTAGTTTTTTTCAATAATATCTCGTGATTAACAGTATCGAAAGCCTTTTGTATACAAGTTTTACAATTGTCAAAATAAGTGAGGAGTGACCTGTTTTTGTCATGTGATTCACCTCTATTATCAGTGTTGTGAAATTCTCAGATATTTTGAAGGTCACAAATCTAAATATAATACGTAGAAATCAATCTATATTGTCAGGGGTGTCGTTAGACCATTCTGAATGGGGGTAAGGGCGGGTGAGTGTCGGACCAAATTTGCCCACGAATTTGCCTCAAGCTTTCATAACATAAAAAAATAAGTATTAATGAACCTCAGACTATCAAATTCGCTGAGATCTGATTTTTCCCCCCTAACAAGCCAAAGAACAGAAAAAGAAAATGAGGGAGGGGGCTCCTCACAGCATGGACTGGTCCGTTGTATATTTGGGTAAAAATACAATCATGCAGTGTGAATGTTCTTCGGCAATCCAAGTGCATTTTCATAATATATTTGGGTTATATCATTAATTTTATAAAGGGGTGCTTGTTTTCATAGAGGTCTCACGTATACGTGCATGGTTTAAAGAAGGTCGGCTGTCTCTCCACCCCCCCCCCCCTCCTCTCTCTCTCTCTCTCTCTCTCTCTCTCTCTCTCTCTCTCTCTCTCTCCTTATGAAGTCAAGACCTATGACCGAAGCCAATGGATCCAATACAGTAGTAAGCACGGCTGCAAGTTGATGGTGTCTGAACAACATTCAAATCTCTTCGGTTCTACATGGGGATGGCGCCCTCTGATGATATTTTAGCAGATAGATACTATCGCTATAATAATCTTGTATAAAGAAATTTTTGAATTTATTGATTCATCTGTCATTGTAACAGAAATTCGTATTTCATCGGTAATGTACATGAATAATAAGAACCCCCCCCCCCAAAAAAAAAAAAGAACATACCAGTGAAGTGCATAGGAAAGTGTGCGATAGTAAATCAAACACCCGAAGCCCTCATGATTCTTGAAAGACTTCCCGAAAATCATGAAACAAACGAACCTATTTGCTACTAGTAAAGTTATTTTTCTTGAAACTACTTAAAGGGAAGGTTGAGTTCTGGGACAGGACAAAAAATAATTTGTGAGCTTTCTCATTCTTATTATGTTAGTTTGGAAGATCATCATAGTAGATATTTCCCCTGAAAAGGATTGCTCTTCAAATGCCCTCACATTCAAAATATGACAAGAAACAGCTGAAATATTCGGGCCGAACATTTGTGTGTAGTCCCGTGTACACATTTCTGAGTGCAGTGCCTCTCAGCAGGATTGAGTCAATTTATTATCATTTTGGTGATTCCAAAACCTTACAGCAGGCTCATATTCTTATATGCTATATAATCA
Source organism: Heliocidaris tuberculata (assembly GCA_025618425.1). Classification (NCBI taxonomy): domain Eukaryota; kingdom Metazoa; phylum Echinodermata; class Echinoidea; order Camarodonta; family Echinometridae; genus Heliocidaris; species Heliocidaris tuberculata. The sequence continues at coordinate 26,592,170 of CM046839.1, read as the reverse complement.
AACTTTTCAATTCCATGACCAGAACTCAACTTTATCTTTAAGGTTGTACATTATGTTAACTTTTTTCTGTTTGCTTTTGCATCTAGTATGACTACTGAATGCACCTGATTTTTTTTTTTTTTTTTTGCAGTTCAGTTTTGTTTGGGATTGGAGTAGTATCCCCCCGTCTCTCTCTCTCTCTCTCTCTCTCTCTCTCTCTCTCTCTCTTTCTTTCCTTTTCTATCCTTCTCTATAGCTTTATATCTTTCCATCAAGTTTCTCTATCTCTGTCTCATTCTCTCCAAGATCCATCCATTCCCCCTCCCCTTCTCTCTCTCTCTCTCTCTCTCTCTCTCTCTTCTCTTCCCTTCTCTTTCTCTCTCTCTCTCTCTCTCTCTTCTCTTCCCTTCTCTTCTCTTCTCATTTCTTCTCTTCTCTTCTCTTCTCGTTATGCATGATTGCCCAGTCTAGTTTTTATGTATTGCATAAATTATAATTTACCTTTTGCCAGGGTCGGACCAGCGTTCCTACAACCTCTGCTTCTTTGCTGGTCTCTATTTTCATTCTCATTTTCATATAATTACTCTATAATGTAGTCTTCACTGTTGTTATTTTCTTCTTACAACTCAAACGTTAATGCTCTTTAGTTTGCTTGTAATAATCGAAAATGTTTCTGCACTATGTTTCGTTGTCAATCATTTTTTATATTGTTAATTGCACAATAGTTATTGTTCTATACTTTCAAAAATGAAAATGAAATAAATTATAAAGCTTAAATCTTAAATCTTCTCTTCACTCCCTATTTCTGTTTATCTATGTAAGCTGAAATAAAAACGAATGCGAGTAATCAGAAGTGAACTCATCACACAAAAAAAACCTTGGCTGAAAGCCAGGCTATTTCAATATGATCAATTTTATGAAAGGCGCTGCACGCGCCTTGCCCCGACTTTCATTTTTTTAAATCATCTAGACACAAACACATTCCAGGCTCTGTTCAGTGCAGTCACTCATACAAAAAGCATGGAAGCCCGTGGAAAGGGTAAGCAGTTCGTTTATAAAGATTACATTCGATATTGTTATTCCTGATACAGCTTAAATATTATAGGTAATGCTCGATTCTTCATGGAAGCCGCCCAAGCCGCTGCGATCTCTAGACGTGAAAGTGTAATTTGTGATGTCCATTCCGCATCCCGCATCCTGTGTGCACTGGTCATGCTGGTAACCCACTGATGTATGTGATGTGTAGTATCCTGCATTTGAGTGATGAGCGCATCGTTTCTGGTGTAGTGTGCATGCCATTGAAGAATGGGGGAGGAGCATGCGTATGATGTATGATAGTAATAATAATCATATTCGTGCGAAAGAGCTTCGGTATAGCCTCACTCCATGTCAGTTTAATGCAGTTATTGGAAATTTGGAAGAGTAGGATGTAAGGTATACCCTTCTCCGATAAATAAAGCGGGAATTCTTACAGCAGGGTACACAAAGGCACATTTTTAAGAGCCACATTGGGTCGGAAAACGTTCAGAAGCACAAATTAAAAGGGGTGGCCGTTTTTGCTTGGACACACTGTGGACATTTAGTTTTATTTGACTCTATCGACCTCCTTCAGGAAAGATATATAAAACAATGTAAGATAGAATAATAAAATACATAGACATAAATACACATATTTACAAGTACAAGTTTATAACACAATAAACATGAACCAAGGTCTAGTATACAGTTAATAATTATAAATCTAAAATATCACGCGGTTTGGTTTGTCTACCACTACGAGTAATTACACTTTTATTGACAAATTTTTTTTTGGCAAAGATACATTTTGGCCGAGGCACTACCCCCCCCCCCCCTTTCTCTCTCTCTCGCTCCCTCTCTCTCTCTCTCTCTCTCTCTCTCTCTCTCTCTCTCTCTCTCTCTCCTCACTGTGTGTGAAATGTTATTCGGCTTCACATCTTGGAAAATATAGCAGGGAACAAACCTGAATCAATTAACTCTTGCAAATATGTTGTGTTATTACAATAATACCATTAGTGAAACGATCGAAACGGAAAATATGCTGTGTACATATTATTAAGTGGGCACTAGTAAATAACCTATACAACGACTGTATACCAGTGCAGTTCCGAATAGACGGGATATTCTAATGAGCTACATCGGTTCAATCGTTGACTGCGTGGATAAATTTCTACTTCATGTGATGTAATAATGTCGGAGCCTGTTTTAACACATACTGTTAATAGGCTTTATCATGTTTCATTTTCTTCTTCCTTATTTTGATACTGCAAGCAAGCAAAGTTGCTTTATTGCCATATTCATATTTTCACAAATTTGTCTTTGCAGTAATCTTTCCCGGCAGGGGCGTTGCTAGCGGGGGGGTGTCACAACCCCCCCCCCCCCCCCACTCAAAATTGTTGTCGGCAAAAGCGCCACCTCTGTCGGCAAAAAAAAAAAAAAAAAGTAGGGGAAAAAAGAGAGAGGGAAGAGGAAAGAGAAATGGAAAATGAGAAAAAAGAAAGGATAAGAAAAAAAGAAAGGAAAAGGGAAAGGAAAGGAAAACAAAAACAGAGTGAAAAGAAAGAAAAACTGGCCAAATTTTTTGCTCGCTGGCTTCACTCTCGCAAAAACACTGGAATGTAAATCTTCGGGCAAATGGAGTCGCCTCCCTTCGGCAATGGGCTGCAGACGCCCCCCCCCCCCCCCCGATTTTCAAAGTGCCGAGAGTCATATTCGAGGTGCTAGAATATCCACATATTTGGGAAGAAAGGTTCACAGATAATTATAAAACTTGTGTAAGTAACTTCTGTACATTATCACCACGAAAAGATTTTGCTTGCTCCCCAAAAAAGTTTGAAATTGAAAAGTCGATATTCGGGCAAAAGGCGTCCTACTTCGGCAATGGCCTCCATCCCTCCCCCCCCCCCCCCCCTCCCTCCCGAGGATTTTCAAAGTTCCGATATCCGGGCAACCACCACTTCATATTCGGGCAACGAGGTGCCAGAATATCCACATATATGGGCAGCGAGGTTCCCAGATAATTATGTAACTTCTGTATGTAACTTCTGTACATTTTCACTACGAAAAGTTCAAAGAATTTAGAAAGTGAAAAGTTGATATTCGAGCAAAAGGCGTCAACCCCCTCCTTGCGAAAATTGGCCCGTGTGATCAAGATCTCTACGTCTGCGATTTTCTTTTATTATTATTTGTGGGGGGGGGGGAGAGGGATTAGGGTGCAGCATTTTTGTCGGCAAATTTGGGTATCTAACGACGCCCCAGGCCTTTTTCCCGGATATCTGTGTTCTGGAAATAATCCAGTCGAATCTGAAACTGAAGGCAAAATGTAAAAGCACTTCACGCCACTGTTTACAAAATGGCTGTTCGATTCTTAAACGAGGGTGTCACATTTCATTCAGTAAGCATATACGTCAGTAGTAGGTTATCAGGAGCGAAATAGGCGGATCCGGGACTTTGTAACAGGAGGGTCCAACCCCCACCCCAATCAAAAGAAAAACACAAATAGGTGTTGATTTTCCCATAAAAATGTCTGGTAAGCACAAAATAATATTAATAAAGAGTAAACAAACAAAACGAAAAAGGGGGTCCACCCCCCCCCCCCCGTGACCCCTCTCTGGATCCGCATATGATCTTACAGGTCAATCACGGTCGAACTAGAGTATGACGGTTTACTTGGGAATCTAGCGAAGCTGAATTGAATAATGTATAGGAAGAGACGACCTTTCTTCTCAGAGGTCAAACATGTCAAAGCTGTCAACTCTTCAAGTGATTTTTTTTTTTTAATATCTGCAGTTCTGGCGGGCTAGGAAATTATTCTCTATCTTTGTGATTTAGTGAGATGGAACAAAATGTAGTTGTATTCACAGACTAGTGGCGTGCTCCCAACGTGTTATAATGATAATGTAAACAGGGGCCTCTCTAGATTATTTTGAATGTGGGGGTGGGGTGAGCATTGTTGCAAGGGAGGAGGAAGGGTCGTCTTTAGGGCTTGGAATTCTGTTCTTGTTACAAGGAACGCAATCATGAAAATGGAGTTGTATTCATAATCGTATTCAGTGGCGTATCCATCGTGTTATAATCTGAAAAGGAGCCTCAATGGATCATGATTTTGAAGCATCTGACCAAATTTGCCGACAAATTAGTCGAAGATTTTCCATCATGGAAGAAAAAAAAGTCTTCAAAATCTCAAATTTGCCCACCAAGGGTAAAAACTATAGCCTTCAAAGAATCGCATTTCCGTCAAACACAGAAAGGGGTCATCAATTTTTGCGAAGACCGACAAGGCGCTAAAAGTTTAAAATTTGCAGACAGAAAATCTTTAATAGTGTCACACGCCCTACATCACCCCCCTTTTTTTTTTAATCGACGCTCAGGAATCTGAGTGGTAATCTCTAGTTCACAATTTGGCTTAGTTTGGTTTTAATTTTAACCTTTTAATCTTTTTAATTTTCCCTAAATCTATATATAAACGCTGCTATCAGTGTACGAAAAATGCAAAAGTAATGTTAATGTTCACTTGATCCGATTGTTCCCTATACCGGTGAGACGGTTGTCAATATAAGAATAATTTGGCGAGCATTTTGGGGAAAAACACATAACGCTGTAACTATGGTATCCTTGCACTTATTATGAGGGACATGTTATTTTCGTTCAAAAGCAAATACATTATGATACTTGTATGCCATCAGCCGGCTTTTTATACTTTTCCCTTCTTTCTTATATACATTTTTTTCAGCTTATTTTTCGGTTGCCTTCACGAATCTGTTAGAGGGCGGTGATGAGCCCCAGAGGGTACCATTCGATAGAGTCCTCTCCGAAAGTTCAGAGTCTGCATACGACACAGAGAACAATGAGTTTACCTGTACCACGCCAGGACCTTACTTCTTTTCTTTCACGTATGTATACCCCTTCCCCACCTTTTTTCTTCACCCCCCCCCCCCCCTCTCTCTCTCTCTCTCTCTCTCCCTCCCTCCCTGTCCCTCTCTTTTCCTATCTCTCTCTCTTTCTGATGAAGAAATGATGACTCTTTGTTACATACTTCCTAAAATTTGCTACTTGCATTTTCAATATTACAATGTTCATAATCAATGCAAGATTAAATTTAAAACTGAAATCCAATGTGATTATAGTCCGAAGTCGAGACTGTAGAGGGGATATTGTAATTTCAACAAAATAATGAGTGACAAACAGATGACTGACTTTTTTTGTGGTGGAAGGAATATCAGAAGTTTTCCCATTTTTGGCTCTGTATGATGAGTGCGCATTAATACCTCCGCGGGATATAGTTCTGGAGGTGTATTTTGCTCAGTGGTAGAGCTGTGGAGGACATCTCCGACAGTCGTTATCAGCGCACAGTGCATTTCAAGGATTATTAATTTTATCCTTAGGCTACTAGAGACTCACTCTCTTCACCTGGGTTGAGAGTGGCACGTATAGATCAATGCCTTGCCAATGGGCAACCATGACTTGTCGCGACTCAAAACCATGATAGGCATCTAAAGTCAAACTTATGACCACTCGACTATACCTCCTCTCAGTTATTGCCACTTAATTGCCACTCCACTTATCACCAATCTCGACCCGGGTGAGGTTAGGAATTAGGATCAAGAAATTCCTTAAATGCGTTAAGTCCTACTCACACGAGGTGTCATTTCAATTGCGTCAGTACCTGCGCTAATCGAGCCTGTGAATCAATTAACCCATATACGCCATAAGATTTCACTCTCTCATGACGCGCAAAAGACCGTACAAGTCACTGACGCGATTCTTACGCTAGCAAATGATGCCTCATGTGAGCCTGGCTTTAGCGACTTATGATTGGACGCTCGACTAATACGAGGCGGTATTTCAATTGCTTTATACTGCCTGATGCGCTAATCGAGCATAATGAAGGCAATTAGTGCATAATAGCTAATGATTCAACACTATTTTGCAATGTTCAGCTTGCATCCACTTTTTGTGCGATGTCACTCTCACATAATGGCGCGTTATAAAGACCACGACAGTTGCTGACGTCAGAAAGGTGACGCAGCGTGTGCGACTAGCATAAAGCCCGGCTTATACGAAGCGTCATTTGCTGACGTTAGGACTGCGTCAGTGACCAGTACCGTACATTCTATTGCGCTTCATTAAAGAGTGATATCATTTCAAAATGTGATTGCGAAATTAACAGTGCATACAATACTTTTGATAACTCCCATATGGGTTAATTGCCTTCACAGGTTCGATTAGCGCAAGTAATGAAACAATTGAAATGATGCGTCTTGTGAGCCGGGCTTTAGGATAGTCAAGATACTACTCAGTACTTTTTTTCTTAGCGCTTTACGTGATTCCCAGTATTATTATATTATACCTTGTTTTCTAATTCAGTATCCACCCCCAGGAGGACAAGGGGGCCTCAGTCTCCCTAATGAAGAACGGTGAAGGGCAGGTGATGCTCTTCGCTCAAAGGAAGAAGAGAGTATCAAACAGCGTGTGCTCACAGTCGGCCATTTTGGATCTGGTAGCAGGCGATAAGGTGTGGCTCGAGCTAGCTTCAGGGAGCGACTACGGGATCAGGAGCCACCCCGGTGTACCCCTGGTGACTTTCACTGGGATCCTTGTGAATTAGAGCGTTTGTCAACTTGTTCGAATGTCGAATTACCCGAAGATATTAACAATAGTTTTAGTTTTAAAACGGAGCTATTCTTCTCTTTCGGAGACGAAGTTACAAGGGCCGTTGCTAGAACTTTATGATGGATAAAGATATGAAATTGCCCACAATTTTGCCCGCATAAACGCAAACTTTTCCAACAAGCAAAAATATTTCCTCAGACTTTGAAGTTTGTCAAGTCTAAAAGGGTTTTATTGTACGAATTTGCGGCCACCACCCTTATGTGTTTCCATGGTAATAAAGTGGTGTATCCAGCATAGATTTGTTTTACAGTGTGCCTACGGAACGCGGGACTGTTCTTGGTCGTCGAGGTCCATTTTGCCGCCCCTCCCCCTCCTGGTATCTTTTTTTTTTTCTGAATACACCACAGGATTCCAAGCAATCCTGGAAATCAGGGAAAACTCGGAAAATGAGTTCCCCCTTTTCCCAGTCAGGGAACGATCTAGGAATTTGATAAAAATCATTCAAATAACGGAAAAATCAGGGATTTCATTGGCCTAAACTGGACACTTGATTTAAGCTGGATTGATCTACAAGCCAATGCATCTTAAGGATTACGACGGGATTAAGGCTAGATTTAGAAAGAAATTGCAATATATATTAGACATCATGTAAATTTTACATTCTTCCTGACCGGGATCCCAGAGTGGTCACAGCAATAGTAAAATTGCGGGGTACTTTACACGCAGGAGAAAAGGCCCATTTAGGTTCCAGTCGGTGGGCATTATCGCGACTGGAATGACGTCACTACGAATACGATTCGCAGCCGATCTGGCGTCTGTTTTTTTCTCCGAATGGAAGCTTGGAACATCCCGCAAGTTTCATGTAACTATTCCTATTCGGGACCTTATTCAGAAATAATGTATGTTTTGAAATCTTTTATGTAATACTCTTCCAGTTTCTTCATAATCTCGTCGTAGTCATATCGTTGGGTGGGCAGTACCCATAAAGGTACTTCATCCCTTTTGCAGACTTACACAAAATTCCGCGAAACTTTGCAAAGGCTTAGTATACATCTTTTAGCATATACTGCCTATGAAATTTCCTTTGTAAGAAATAAAAATCTTGCTTTTGTCGCAGAGGGAGCTATTCAGAAACAACGCCAGTACGTGCACATGTACTAGTAATGGTTTAAAAAAATGATTGTAAAAATTACGCCGATTATTTTTTTTGAAGTCGAAAAAATAAAGTGTTACCACATTGTTATTATTACCTTTTAAAAGCAAATTATAATCCTTTTAACATCCGCACAAGTTTTCCAATTATAATCCTTTTTTTTTTTTTTTTATCGCATACTCACTCAACTTCAAAATGTATGGCTGCAAAAGGGATAAGTACCTTTAAATTCGCCTTAGGATGATGTCCGAATCGTCCCTTCCTTGTACTCGAGCTTAATTAAACCCGGCGTAAAGTTTAGCTTGTTTGGTAAAATATGGGCGAATTTCCTTAATGAAACTAATTATATTTCCTGTAACAGAGGAATGTGAAACTACTCGTGTTCTTATTAATGACTCGTGATTACATCCATGTATGTCCACCTTTGTCGTCCCATGATAGAAAAAAATACATTTCATAATGATAAAAAAAAGGAAAAAATAGTATATATATATATATATATATATATATATATATATTGCATATACGTTTGACTAAGGGCGTCAAATTCACTAAATGCTCTTTCTGCTCTTTCCATGAATATTCAATCAAGCCTTATTCGATAAACCCGAGTAGAATAAATTCCTAGTTTATCAATGCCTGCATGCTTCCAGTTACACTTGTCTTCCTTGTCATTACAATAAATTGTTTCTGTTCCTTAAAAATATTTGATTTACGGAGATGTGTTGGTTGAACCCTTAGGGCGTCTGCCTTTCGAATGAAAGATTTTATGTCCCAACTTGTTTCCGAAAAATCAGACGAGAAGATAGAAATATATTTTTCCCTAGCGTAAATTAAGCATTTTTTTTTTTATTATTTTTTTAATTTTATTTTTAATTTTTTTTTTTTCATTTTATTTTATTTTATTTCATTTATTTTATTTTTATTTTTATTATTATTATTTTTTTTTTTTTTGGGGGGGGGGTTCTGTTCTCTCCCCTTCCTATGAACTAGCTATGTAGTATTCTCTCCTATATAATTTACATGTACATGTATATGTTATTATTTGTAAACGCACACGTATATTATCAGACTACGTCATTGCTGTATGTAGAATTGACCAATAGCTTTGTATATACTCTTAGCGATATGATATACAATTTTATTTAATTTTGTTTACTGTCAAGTACTATAAGATTTTATTGTTATTTGTTAATGGTGTATGCATTTTAAATAAATGATACTTTCTGAAAATCTCGGAAATTGAACATCTCGTGGCGTATGTATGAATATATACGATCCCCTCCCCCCCCCCCCCCTTTTTTATCCTTGTTTATAAATGTTAACATAAAAGGGCGCTCCTTTATTTTTTTTTCAAATGATAAGCCGTTAATTAAGTATAATATTCCCTTTATCTTTCATCATGTATATGCCCTGTTTTATGTTCCCTCCCAAATCTGTAACTAAAATTGGGAACTATTCTTACTTACGTTAATGGGAGGAGGGAGCAGAACAACGGAAGTGATAGAATGATAAAGCAATAGAAAGACATACAAAAAGATTACAGGATTTAAAAGTAATAGAATCGTGGATAAGATCTGGAATTCGATTAAGTGTGGTCTTTCAAATTCTCGGTCTTTTGTTCTTTATTCGAATTGTTCTTACTTCTTTATCCATTCCCCTTCCCCAAAACCTTTATTCCTCGTACCTCCCTCTTACTTCATGTTATGCATAGCAAGAGGACACAAATTGCTCATCATTTTAGCGTGTCTGCGCATCTGCCCCCTCCCCTTGTCTGCCTCTCTCTCTCTCTCTCTCTCTCTCTCTCTCTCTCTCTCCCTCTCTCTCTCTCTCTCTATATAAATGTGTGTCACACTTTCTCTCTCTCTCTCTCTCTCTCTCTCTCTCTCTCTCTCTATATATATATATATATATATAATAATTTTTTTATTATTATTTTTTTAGCTTTCTCTCACTCATTTCATGACCAACCCCTCCTCTACCCATTTCTTCCTATCCTTCTCCCTCCATCTCTTTCTTTCCCTCTCTTTCTCTCTATTTCTCTGTCTTTCTCTCTCTCTCTCTCTCTCTCTCTCTCTCTCTCTCTCTCTCTCTCTCTCTCTCTCTCTCTCTCTCTCTCTCTCTCTCTCTCTCTCTCTCTCTAAATATATATATGTACGTATATTTCACTGGATACCGCTTTTCGGAGACACACGACAATGCGGTTTATTCCGTCATAATAGCGCCACCCACGTAAAGGAGACACTTGTAAAGAAAAAATACAAAGAGGTCTCCCCATTACACCGGTTTTGGGTTTATATATATCTGCATTAAGTGTATAATTATTTCTGTGGAATGTGCACATGAATAAAATAACTGTAACTTTCATCTTTCTAACTTCCCTGCAAGTACATGTATAAAACAACAACAATTATATACTGAATGCATATATTTTGGTGAAGATAGAACTGCTTAATGGAAAGCAATTTAATCATGAAAAGAGTTGGATATGATATAACCTGCACCTGTTTCAAGTTGACACATCATAATGGATAACATTTGCACTAACCAAACAAAGAAAATAGCTTAGAATATAACTTGTTGATATAACTTTTAAAATTGATGTAAATATTGCCCACTAACACAATTTGATTTTTTGTTATATTGTCAGGTTCTACCCATACGATGTGAAAGATATCTTTGGGTGCTGATTAAGAAACCTCCATGAGCTCTCACACCGTATGGACAACAAAAAAGTGCAATTAAAATGAAACTTTATATAGTGTCATGTTATAACATAATCGAATCAAGATATAACAACCTGTTTAGACATAATACCCAAAGTAATGAAGGCGGAGATAAACAAAACTATTAGTTTCTCTGGTCTATACAAATAGAATGATGACGATTGATGCCCCCAAACACTCCTACGAGATCTACACAAGACCAACAACAGACCAACAACAACAACAACAAAAATACCCCCAGCAAATAGCCAAGAAATGGTCAGTTTTGTAAGTCGGTATGGAGTAGGTTTGGCGGTGTGACTAAAATATAAAGCTTATCTTATCATTTACATGTATAGCCTAGCTGTTAATACTAAAAGTAAAACGAAACTGCAAAATAATAGAGATCATCTTGACGAAAGAAGATATGAAACACACCATTATAATTGTCAAACGCATGTTTACTGCAAACTTGCAAAGTTATGTTAACTTGGATTGCACTAAAAACTGAATATAACTGATATTGCAAGAAAGAGATGTCAAAATACAATACATAAATTATGGCTTGTTTGTCCTTATGAAATTTCACAAATTATTCATATAAAGATCAAAATAAATAACGATTGTGAATTGACGAATTTAGTTTGCACATGTAAACATATATCCATTTGCATTAGTGCTTTAAGGGATTGATTAAATGTGTAAATTACCATTTCATATCGAGAAGTGTTCTTCAGCGATGGATTGCAGGGGCGGATCTAGCTTTTTTCCAAGGAGGGGGTTTGAGGGGCTGAGCTGGGTATTGCGAGGGAGCGTAGAGACCGAGCCCGAGCGAGCGAAGCGAGCGAGGGGGGAGGGTGTGGGAGCGGGGTATCCCCCCTCCCACAGCAGGGAGATTTTTCATTTTTAGGGTTGCTAGCTTGCGATTTTAAGCATACTTGCATGCTCTATTTTTTCTCTTTTTTGCCCAAATAAATGTTTACTTGGAAGCGAGCGAAGCGAGCGAGGGGGGAGGGTGTGAGAGGGGGGTATCCCCCCTCCCACAGTAGGGAGATTTTTCATTTTTAGGGTTGCTAGCTTGCGATTTTAAGCATACTTGCATGCTCTATTTTTTCTCTTTTTTGCCCAAATAAATGTTTACTTGGCAGCCCAAGGGGGGGGGGTTTAAACCCCCTAAACCCCCCCCCCCGTAGATCCGCCACTGGATTGTATAATGCTCAGATGTTTTAGAAATTAGATAATTATCTTGATTGAGAAAAACAACCTTTTCATAATAATTCCTACAAGTTAAAGATGTCACAATACAAGATTTGTTTTGTTCTCAAAACATTATCATTGGTCATTTATTGTTCAGTTAGATTTATAGGTCGAAAAAGACAAAATTTCATAGATATTCGGACACGTTAACCATATCGTCATACAATGCCGTTGTTAAACCTTTTTTTTGTGTGTGTGTAAATTGTCCAAACTATTCCTGAGATTTGCTATTTAATGACTGATTGTATAATCAAACATTCACTTCGATGTTTTAACATATTGAGAAAGACAAATTTCATAAATAATTTGACACGTTAAACATATCGTAATACAAAGCGGTGAATTTACTATTTCAGAGCATAGACATGTAAATGTATTTTTTTTTAATGTTATATTGACATTTATTTAAATCCGCCAAATATCCATGGATGCATATAGTTTGGTATCGAATATCCAAACATCAAAAAATCGTCTTCGTACTTTTCATAGAGACGTTTGATTTGGTTCGTCCACAATTGTAAGAAATAATGATCATATATTGACCCTTTGTGACTCGGAGTCTTGCCAGATGGTTTATACTTGACGAGGGAATGTATCTTCGCACTTTTAAGCATGTTGTTAAACTCCAGCGGTCCTTCTTCAAGCTTACCGATAAAGTCGTACTTGATTTCGCAAGGCAGTGCCAACTTGTACATCGGTTGCCAAAGACTTTCGAAAATTTCGTCGCAGGAATCTTCCACGAAATACGCGAATTCTTGGAAACTGATATTCGAGGATTGCTTGGAATTGATTCCCGTGTTCCACTGTCGGTATGTCTCCGCAATAATGGACTCATACTGCTTGGAATACGCAGAAGTTGCAAGAAATTTTCGGCGATAAGCAGATATAAGACGAGCGAATGGGTCGCGCACAAAAAGCAGCTTCTTATACGATCGAAGTCGGTGGTGGATTTCCGATTCGTCGTAGGTACTTAGAAATCTCAAATCCTCACCGTCTGCAGAACTGTCACCTGGCGATCCAGGAAAGGGCAACTGCTCGAAGGCACCATTCCAGAAGTTGGAGGCAGCCATCGGGACAGCCATGAAGATGATCCTGAAGCGATCGCTGACGAGGAAACGCGACAGTTTCGTTTTGTTGGCGCCGATGATGTGGTCCAAGGATCCGTTGCGGAGTTCGGGTCGCTTCTCACAAACATCTTCGACATGCTGCCGACGTGCTGCCTGGGTCTGTTCCCACGTCCGAGTTTTCAATGCCTTCATCTCACTCCTTTTCATTGCTCTCTCCCGTGAGACCTTCACCCGCCGAGGTTCCACCAGAATGAGGTGCTCTTCCTCCAGAGTTCCGGGGTTTTCGTCACCCTGATGGTGAGAATATTGTTTCGTGTTGTTCAGAGTTTGGAGACCTCTTGGCAAAACAAACGTTACATTTCTCCTCAAGATTTTCCTCGCTTCTCCTCCTCTAGCAATTGAGTTGTTATTTTCTTTGATTAGAAGTATTTGATTCGTTAGGTTGTGCCGAAGTTGCAGTTTGTTTGAAATGTCCATCGGGCTACTATCAATATGTGACAGTTCCAGCTGCAATGAACCCGTTCTGGTAACCCTCTTTGCTGTAACAAAGAGAATGGAAATGAAATTACAGTGCTATCTTTTTTCTTTAACAATGAAAGGGTTGCAAATTACCATAATACATATTTGATTATGAATCCCATCATTGTAATCTATATTCACTATTCAGAACAATCAATTCTCATTGACTTATTCATAAATAAGTAAAGAAAATGATATCCGTTCTTTTATTTCCGCTAACTCCTTTTGGAGTTTCGATATTCGATCGTGGTTGGCAAATTGTATAAATTTATTTTTCCTCCTTTCTTTTTTTTTCAATCTTTCTCCCCCCCCCCCCCCCCCCCCCCCCCCCCCCCCCCCCCCCCCGCTTGCGTGTCGAAAAGGGGAAACCCTACCTGTATTGGAGCGTGTGGTATGTAGCTGCATAGTGGTGTAGAACATGGAACCAACCGACAATATGAAGATGAAAGCAACGAAGATTCGGGTTAAAAATACAGGTCTTAGACTAGGGGCCATGTCGTCAGCGATAGGAAGATGAACCACTGTATCCTTGGCAACCGGCATCATAGCGAGATGGATAACAGCAACGTCTACGCAGGCCTGCAAAATACAAAATATATAGTTAGTGTATAGTAAGTACGTAGTTGTTACAAGAAATATAGATAATTGTATTATATATATATATATGTAGAAAATAAAGTTCACAACATCGTATAGAATACACACACGTATAGACTTTTTGACTAATTTTGAATTTAGGAGTAGTAACCTGTATGGATTACCAAAAATACATCAGTGCAAAGATATACAGGATGAAATAAAAAGTAGGCAATCCCCTTATATTCAATGTAAAATGCCTAACCAGCTTAAAATGAGACCGATTATAGCTGGTCCAATTTGCCCTACACATAGACTAAGCAATTTTATTGATATCATATTGAAACCCCTTACACAATTTGTTCCTAGCTTTGTCAGGGATGATTTAGACTTTCTGAACCACCTACCTGAATCAGTAGATGAAAACTCTATCCTTGTTACGTATGACGTGAACAGTCTATATACCAATATTCCTCACGATGCAGGAATAGAAGGCATAACTTTTTGGCTAGAAGAACATCGCAATGTTGTTAACTCACGTTTTACCAAGGGGTTCATAATTGATGCTGTAAGATTCATCCTAACTAATAATTCTTTTTGTTTTGATAATGAATTTTATTTACAAATAAGAGGAACAGCCATGGGAACTAAAATGGCCCCCACATATGCCACTTTATTCATGGGCTATCTAGAAATGAAATTATATGCTGAAGTAGAACGGAACTTTAATAGCGGGGTTAAATCCTACATAAAGGAAAACTGGCTTAGATATCTTGATGATTGTTTCATTATATGGAAGGCAGAATTTGGAGATATAACCCCATTCAACAATATCCTTCAACAACTTCACCCGAATATAACATTTAAGTTTGAAACTAGCAATGAGAAAATAAGTTTTTTGGACATAATGGTAATAAACGATTTGAACAAAATTAAAACAGATATATTCTATAAAGTTACAGACACACACCAGTACTTACACTTCAAGTCGTGTCACCCAAGACACTGTAAAACAAATGTTCCCTATAATTTAGCTAAACGTATTTGCACAATAGTATCAGATAGTGATGTTCGTAAGAAACGATTGTTAGAATTAAAGCACATGTTAAAAGCCAGAGAATATCCTGAGAAAATCATCCAGAATGGTATTGTGAAAGCTGAAAATCTGTCTTTAGAAGAACTAAGATCATGTAAGCCGAAAAATGAAAATACTGAATCCATATCTTTTATTCACACTCATAATCCAAATAATCCAAATATCTCTAAACTGATAAAAGAAACATTGACCGCCTTGTCAAACGACAGAGAATTCAAGCAAACATTTAAAGGAACGCATTTAATCTCCAGTAAACGCCAAAGCCCAAATTTGAAACCCTTGTTAACTAGGGCAGCCCCGAAATCACACCTTAATGGTATGAAAAATGGTATTACAAAATGTAACGATAAAAGATGCAAAGCTTACCCATATATAAAAGAAACTAATCATATTATTTTCAGAAACAAAAATGAAGTGTTCCAAATATCATTCCCTTTCACATGTACTACACAGAATCTCATATATTGTATAATTTGCCATGGCTGTGGGGAACAATATATAGGTGAAACAGGGGACACACTTCGTCACAGACTCACTGTACATAGACAACAAATACGCCAAGAACAATATCGACAACTAAAAGTGAGCGCTCACATCGAAAAATGTGCTGGCTCACAAGAACCAAACTTTGATATATTACCTTTTTACAAAATGAAAGAAGACAACAAAATTAAAAGATGTCTAAAAGAAAAATACTTCATTTCAAAATTCATGCCTTCTTTGAATGCTTTGTAGTACTAATATTTTTAATATTTTTAATATTTTAGGATATCTGAAACAAAAAGATAATAAAGAATAATATATATCTCTGTGTTCCTCTGTATGTATTACTATTATTTGATTTTTATCAAGATATTCTTTATCTAAATCTTCAAACATGTATAAAATTATTTATAAAAAGATTGATGTATTTGAATTATGTAATCCAGGAAACGATACCATATGCATCTTTTACCATCTCTCTTCTTGTTCTCTCTCTCTCTCTCTCTCTTCCTTCTGCCCTTCCCTCTCTCGTTACTCCTGTTTGTTTTTGTTTTTTCCCCCTCTTTTTCCTCGCTCTCTCTCTCTCTCTCTCTTCTGCCCTGCCCCCCCCCCCCCCCCCCCCCCACCCATCACTCTATGTCTTTCTCTTCTTAAGACTATGCACGTTCAATCCGAATGCTGGGAAATATCCTATAACCTATATCTTTTTTCTTTGTTATTTTTTTACAGTCACCCACCTTTGTTTGTTATTCCCATGAATACAGGAAATATTAGATGTTTTACATCATTAAGAATCTTTGTGTAACTTTACGATGTGTTGAGTTGTATGGATTAAGATTCTCAAACAAACTGAACATAGAAGACTTCCTACTTACAACGCTTAATCTAAGATTAAGATTAAGATTAAGATTAATCATGTCGTAAAAACAACTATAGGACAATGTTACAAACCTCGTCCTCATTTGAATATTACTGTATTTCCTTGATTATACTTGTATATAAAGTCATGTAAAACTATCAAAGGCTCACTTCACCTGAAGAGAATAAATCGAAAGCGCTTGTGAAGTTAAAAACATGCTCCTCGTGTGTGTATTCTATACGATGTTGTGAACTTTATTTTCTACATATCTTTAACACTGCATTTCGTCGGAACTTTGTTCCTGTGAACATTTTGTGATATATATATATATATATATATATATATATATATATATATATATATATATATAATTAAAAATAAGGTATTGTTACTTGAAACATGGAAGTGGAGAAAACCCCATGAGAAAATATGAGGAGTGATTGGAAAACATGTAAATAAACTATATAATAATGAAATAAAAGAAAGGGAACGAAGAAAAAAGAAAGGGACCAAAGAAAAATAAAAAGAAAAGCGAAATAGAGAGGGGGAGAGAGAAAAAATGATATAGAGAATAGAGAGAGAAAAAAAGGAGAAAGAAAGAAAGAAAGAAAGGGGGAAAAAGTGAATAGGGATATGGTTAGAGGAAGGAGATGGTAAACGAGGTATGTTAAAGAAAAATTTATTTTTCCACACCTTATGAAAAGAAACATGATCTTCTCGGCGGCGGCCATAATTTTTACGCACGATGCCTCACTCTAATCCTATTTCGCGCAAATATATGAATATAAAAATGTTCTCTTTATCCTACAAGAGAGCACATTTCTAGAAGCCATGTGGTAGTGCACAACATGGCATCTCACAGTTTACCTTATCAACAAGTCGTCGCCAACTTACCCAATCTCGATCAAAGCCTTATGTGAATAGAACTACTAAGCGAATGACTTCAGAGCAAATAGTGAACTATGGGCTAACCGCTTAGCATGCTCCGTGTGTTTGTGTGTCGTTCTGATTTGAAGTCAAGGTAACTACTATGGCATCCGCCATCAAGCATGTGGACCGCTGTATATAATATGCAAATCGGCGCCAATTTATTCTCCGCTCTTTCTCCGGTTTTTCTAGTTTCGGTATTTTTTTACTCACGTTTTAAAATGTACAAGGACAAGTGTCAGCGTATATGTCATTGCTTTGTGAATTTGAAATTTTCTCCAAGCTGAGACTTATTTCAATCTCTAATTAACCAGTTAATTACAGCCCCTCATAACGGCATGTCTCGAAATGAATTTAAAAGATATATAAATATGTATGTATATATATTTTTTTTTTAAATAATAATTTTAAAAAATATATATATATATATATATATGAAACTTTTTTCTGCCAATTTTTAAATGTGGTGAAAAATAATAGAATAGAGTGATACATTTCGATACGATGATTTTCCTATAGACCCTGTTCTTCATATTTCTGATTCTTTTGTAATTGAATTTTTTATTTAAAATAAAATATGTGAAAAACAAATATCACTGGCTGCAGTAATGCCTAAAAAAATAATTTTAGAAAAATCATGATTACAAACCCACTCAAATCCAATCAACTCTTACCATTCATCATATTCTTGTATGCATTCATTCATCACATCATTGCAATCATTCATCATTCGTTCATCATATATTGCAGTCATTCATCATAATATTGCATTCATTTACCACAGTTTTGCACTCATTGTTTTAATACTTGAATTGATTTCATTCATCATAATACTGACAACGACCTCAAAAGTGATAATCATGCACGTAGTTACTATTTCAGTCATCTCTGGACGTGATGATATTACTCACCAAAGTGTGAAGAAAAATCACTGTATGTAGGATTAGTGAAAAACTAACTGAGGTTAATGTCCACCAATATGTTCCCTTTTATCACACGGTGAACTCTCCCAGTGTGTCACCATCCGTGGTAGAATAGAAAGTGATAACCCCCATCCATGGGCATGGACCTTCTTCAAATTCCTCCCGTGATTGTTAGGACGATAGGTATCTGTTTACCAAAGTAAACGAATGACCAACGCCGATGCCTTACCACCGACTAATGCATGGAAACGAGCGAATGCGTTTTAAAAATAAAATCACAATTATGCCCATGTTACGTAACACGGAATAAGCGCACACTTTCGTTAGTTGTTCCATCAGACCAAGGAGCTTCGAAAGCTCTTGAAGCTCCTTGATCAGACCCAGTTTCTGTTATCGTCAAAATCATTTTGGTGAATTAAAAGTGTTCATCCCAATTTACTATTGTTTTCGGATTCATCAATTCCAAAAGAACTTTACATGATCTTTATATCATTATCTACTTTTCAAATAAATGGCAGAACTTCACCGTATCTGTTTCAGTGATAGTATTTATAGTTTTTGCAAAAACTGGTTTATTTCCACAAAAAGGAAATCAGTAAGGAGGAACAATGAATTTAGCTACCCAAATTATTTCTCTCATTCAATTCAATTGATTTCTCACATTATATATATATATATATATATATATATATATATATGTGTGTGTGTGTGCGTGTGTGTGTGCGTGCGTGAGTGTGTGTGTGGGTGTGTGTGTGTGCGGGTGTGTGGGTGTGTGGGTGTGTGTGTGCGTGTGTGTGTGTGCGCGTGTGCGCGCGCGTGCTTGCGTGTGTGTGTGTGTGTGTTTCTTTCCTGCAATACCCCCAAAATTACATTTATTTTAGGTAGATATTTTTTTTAACATAAGACTTAGTCTTATTTCACCGAGCAAATGAAATAAACTTTTTTAAACCTGTGGTCAATTCAGTTCAGATACTTTACTCTCTCGAAATGGCGTCTGATGTCCTAGACTAACCGCCCTTTTGTATTCCATTTTTAATACAATAGGCACACTTAACTGATTGCGTCAGTTTCATTAAGCTCATAAGATTGACACAAGCTAAGTTCTAGCAGAATGTAAACTGGTAACGCCATTGGTACCGTGTCTAAAAGGAAGGTCTTCTGTTGACTTCAGGCAAACCCAAAAAAGGGTCTTCTTTCTTTTCCGATGAGCAGTGAAATAGGTACTCTTCTTAGCCAGGAATTTCATGCTCAAACTGTAAATGAGGCGACCGGCACCAATTTCTGACTTCTAACACTTCGAGGAGAACTGAAAGAAATACAGCAATAAACTGACATGTCATGTATCAGGGGCGGCGGAGCGTCTTTCAAAGTTGGGGAGGGCACCAACAAAAAGGGGCACCTACAAGGGGTGAACATAAAGCGAAAAGGGGCCATTTTGTGACATTGGTATTACCCTACAGTCTCATTAACATATAATTATCAAGCATCATCTTCATTTATATTGTGGTTCTGGTGAATGATCTTTTAATTCGTATATTAATCCATTACATGTGCGATCAACATATAAGAGCGAGCAGATACAAGCCTTTGGTGTAATTATTTCAGAAAATGGAATGTTCTGGGGTGATGATCTTTTAATTCGTATATTAATCCTGCCGTTTTTTTTTCTTGTAGGATTACATTGATATCGAACATTCTTTGAAGCTATATTGCTTTTTTTATTACATAGGAAATATTTATAATATACGAGCAGACTTGGAAAGGGACACTTATCAGAGGTGAAAAGAGGCACTTATCAGAAGAGGAATAGGGCACATATTAAAAGAGAATCGGAATGGATAAATCACTTTAGCTTGAAAAGGGGCAATTGTGCCGCTATTGCAGGTTCCAGCTCCGCTGTCTTACATTGTAGTTGTAGTAATCTGGGTAAAATGTTACTACTGAAGGGGAACTTCTTTAGAAGGAAAAGGGGCACTTTTTGTAAGAAAAAGGGGAAATATTTAATAATATACTTATTAGCAGACTTGGAAAGGGACACTTATGAGAGGTGAAAAGAGCGCACTCTGTCATGTATAAGATTTCATTTCATTTCACATATTCCAAACAAATTAAATGGGCACTTACATCAGAAGTGGAAAATTTACACTTATTGGTTAAGTGGAAAAGGGGCAACTATCAGAAGTAAAAATGCACTTATCAAAGGAGGAAAGGAGACATACACAAGAGAGAAAATGGTAATTATAAGATTTTAAAAGGAAACTTATCTGAAGGGGAAAGGACTCTTATTAGAAAGGAAAACGGGGCACTTTTAGTGGTAAAAAGGGCACTTGAGTGAAATAAATTGAAAGGGGGATTTTTTTTCAGAAATAAAAAGGAAATTTTTTAAATTTAAATTTAAAAGAGTTTAAACTATCTTACAAACGCAGCATGTGCTTCTCCAGAATAATTTGAATCAAATCATCACAATAATGATATAACTAGGAGCTATTGATAAATATTGTAATGCATTGTAGCTCTTTAGTGCATTATTTAGCGGTACCTGAATGTATATCATTTTATTCCGCGAGTCGTATAATTATGCGTTACATGGCGTGTATTAGTGTTACATTTAATCCTCATTTTTAAGAAAAGGTAGTCAGGAGATAGCAAACCAATATGAAAGAAGAAGACTTCGGAATATTAGAAATCTTCTAATTTTCTTCATAAGTTTTATGAATGCGGTTAGAAGTTCACTCAACTGTTTTGTTCAGTCATCCTGTTTTGACAAATAGGCCCTGAAAATAGACATTTTAAAGAATGTAACTATCTTACAAACGCAGCATGTGCTTCTCCAGACTGTCAAATTATATAGGTAGTATACAGAAACAATTAAATGACTTACACAGTATGGCTCTTGGGTGAGAATAGATGTGATTTTATAAAGTAATCCGTCTTTAGTCAGCGCGATGAACAAATAGGGGGTTAAGGAACTAATCTCTTTCGTTCAATACCATTTCCACAACGTTAACCGATTAGGCTTAGCACCCAATGATCATCGATACCGATAATGTCACTCATGCTAAGGATCGGACAGGGGCTGAAATTCGGGCCGAAATTCAGTGTGACGCGACTGGCCTACTATTAACTGAGAGGTGACAGCAGAAAAAAAATAAATTTTTTTGACAATTCGGACAATTGAGAAGAAAATTGCGAATTAAAAAAAAAAAGTGGAGCTCGATCATGATGATTATAAGAATATCCCATTTGTAGTTCCGCCATGACCCGAGAACTTCCTCCTTTTGTCAATTTTCTGATAATATTGATGGAATTTTGTTGGAATAATTATTATGAGCAACATAATTGTCCATTTCTCTTGATCCTCAAAACATGTAATTGTGCCTGCCAAGATACTCATGAAGTCATTGGAGTCTAGATTGAAGTAGACTATGAATAGCCGTTAGATACTATTTGCCAAGATTTCACAGTTTACGACGTTGTTAGGAGGAAGCCCCTATATATACCCGAAGAAGAAAGAGCGCAGTGAAAGGACCCAGCTCTTGGCATTCTCTGAAAATCCGACATGAATAGATTGTTGCGGAACACTAGACTGTTTATTTATAGCATGGAATACCGAGGGAACATGAATAAAAGACGGATATTTGGGCCTATTTGAACGACTTCGATCACAAAAAGTGGCTTTAGGCAAAGATGATTAAGATAAGTTTCAGCATACTTTATGATGGAATAAGTGAAATTTAAGTTATGTCATATGAGATGGTAGATAAGATCAAAATTACTTTTTGAGGACTGGGTATTCTTTGTACGCTTTGAAAATTTTAAGACTTTGAGTTCAACAGTTTAAAATCTTTCTCTTGAAGGGCCGTCGAGAGAAATCTTCGCTCCATGAACCCATTTTTTCATCTCCAGGCTGTCTGCTCTGGCGCTGAGAGAGTTGGCGATAGTCTAACTTTAGAGTTTCTTTTTCATATTTACAATAAAACTAATAGGAATTCAGATATGTAGCACTTGAATCTTTCGATGTGGTGCATAATGAAACAATATGATGATAACAAGAACCAGTCCACTTTCATTTTCCTTTCCAGTATTGAACAGCAGCACTAGACCATTCTCAATAGGATTGTTTAAATGGAACGCATTTGAAAACAAGTTTACTGAAAATGTTATAACAGGCAAGCCCCCTAAAAAAAATCATCTATAACATTATTATTGTGATTCTAAATTTTGCCGACAGAAAATGTTATAACTTATAATGAGTGCCACCCTCCTCTCACTCCTCCAGTGACGCCCCCTAATACAACACTAATCATAGGATTTCCAGTCCATTTTAACACTTTTTAAAATTCAATTTCATACATTTTTCATAAAATTTCGACCCGAAACTATGTAATCTTGCACATCTCATGGTCAATTTCGTCTTTGGTTAATTCCTTTTTCGAATTTTGTCCAATCACTTCCCTCATTTTGCATCCAATTTCGTCAGTCAAGTCAATTTCGTCATCCCTGTGTGGCAACGTACGATTGCAGGAATCAATGTCGTCATTTTGCAAATCACTTTCGTCAAAGCGCCATTCAAACTCATCACACGTTCGTTTGCTATATGGATAGTTTCTATTCGATATCTTGTATTGAAATTTGGAAAAACGGCATGCAAATTAAGGGTTTGTATTTGCTTTTTTATACATCTTATTCAACAAGTGGGGAGGCATACATGAATTATGAAAAACAAATGTCAGTCTTGTCCTTTGGATTGTTTTAGTTCAATGTCTTGTCTATCCGACGACTTTGAATGAAACTCTTTTGAAACTCATTGCACATGCACAGAGACAAAATCAGCAGCGGATTGTCAAGTGAGACGAACTCGAATGAAATCTGAGGAAAATGTATGGACAAGTGCTGAAATTGACTGCCCATTGACCAACTTGAATGACAAATTACTAAATTAACTTTGACATTTGAAAATTCCAGCGTTCTAACGACGAAATTGAAGTGAACCATGATGAAATGGAATGAAAAGATGTAAATGGAAGGAAAAACCGTCAATGACCATCAGGGGCGTGAACCCAAGGAGACGGGGGCACGTCAACCCACCCCCCCCCCCCGCGGATCTTGAGGGGGATATATCTCTCAAGTTTCAAGTTACTTCTCAAGTTAGTATATTTTTCTAGTATTGTCCTTATCAATTTGGTTTAAATGTCTGTCTTACCATTTTAAAGACACAAGAGCAAAATGGTAACTGTATGTTACCAAGGGCTTGACTAGAGTGCAATGTTTTTATTCTGCAAAATTCACAATTTTTGAAGGGGGAAGATACCCTCAGACCCTTCCCTGCTTGGTCATGTTGGTCGCTATGTAAAGCTTTTTTGAATGTCGTGTCCCCATTCCCCCGGTCACGACAAGAAATCGCTCGCTCTTATGATCATATTTGGCACGTTCACTTATTTTTAGGCGCGGTCACCACCACCGTATATATACTTTTCTTTACTATAATCCAGTGACTTTTGTATACACTCTTTTCTAAAAAGAAAAGAGTGAATTTTCACACTATTTTCAATCCCCAGGGAGTCACGTCAGTGATTACTTGTTCAGGAGTGAATATTAAGTGAATACCGAGTGCCATTGGCGTAGACAGGTCCTCATACCTGGGGGGTATGATTTCCCACAAGAGCCATATATATATATATATATATATATATATATATATATATATATATATATATGTGTGTGTGTGTGTGTGTGTGTGTGTGTGTGTGTGTGGGTGTGTGTGGGTGTGTGCGTGTGCGTGTGTGTGTGTGTGTATACGTATATTCGTATATACGTGTATATATATATATATATATATATATATATATATATATATATATATTGTAAAAAATGTTCCTCGAACACAACGCTGGCGGTCACTCATAGTTGTTTTAGTGGAAGGTATAATGAAATAAATGTCACTATGAGACGGTCGTAGCTTTTATTGTCCTCCTAATAGCTACGACCGTCTCATAGTGACATTTCTTTCATTTTAAATATATATATATATATATATATATATATATATATATATATATATATATATATATATATATATATATATATATATATATATATATATATAGTGGGGGTGAGGGTGTGTAAACATGTATATGGTTTTTCTCTTTACATATCCAAGATACAACTTTAGCATCAAGCTTTGCAATTTTGTAGTATGATTTGAATATTGAGCGAGCGAGCAAACAATAGCAATTAAATTGTAATTTGCAAAATTTCACAATGAAAATTTATTTAATAAGCTATACTTTTAATACGAGCGAGCGTAGCAAGCGAGCATTTGGGAATACTGGCTCTAAGTCACTTTGGATTAGGGGCACATTTTATGGAAAAGGGAAACGTGGTACTTATCATGGGGAAAAGGACACTTCAATGATTAGAAAAATAAATGAATGTGTAGAAAAGATAGAAAAGGCAGTTCATCACAGGTAAAAAGGAGGACTTATAACACCTGAAAAGGGGCATTTATAAGAACGGGAAAATGTTCTTATATAAAGCAGAAAATTAAATCAGTGTCTATATATTACAAAGAAAAAATGACTTGTTACATTAAGAGGAATAAAAGGGATTAAAAGGGGGAAATTCTCTCGTTGAAATAGGAGCATTTATCAAAGGTAAGGTGAAGGATGAGGTGTAATTATCAAAATGGGCACTTAAAAGAATATGGAACTGGGACTTACTCGAAAGAAAAATAGGGGTACTTATCCTGAAGTTAAGGAGAAAAGAAGGAGCACTGTGCCACATGCAACGCCCGGAGCGGTGCTTCTGACAGGGCCTACATGTTACGATTGTCATTTCATAATTCTTCTATGTATTGTTGGGTGACGATGACACAGGTCATCATCATCCTCCATAAATATTGGGTGTGATGTATTCTCTCTTTCTCCGCCCCATTCGATTCCTGTGACTATATTTTCATTTCAGTTTTACAGAATTGCATTATAAAGGAAAGTTACCGACTGAACCCTCTAAATCCAGAATAATTACATATACGTTTATCTAAATAAGTTTTCTGCATTGTGGCTTCGAAAAAAAAATCACCTCTAAATATATTTGGGGATGGTAACACATGCAGGCCAACCCCCCCCCCCCCCCCCTCACTTCATTAAAAATATATATACCTCCATATCACTCCCAGATCAACACCCATGTTGTGTAATTTGAAGTAGATGGTTTTCACTTTCTAGTGGTGTAAAAATATATCGGGAAAAATCAGAAGCCACGACAGCATTGTAAATAAATATTAATAAATTCATATAAATCTACAATATTGCACACAGATATATAACATTTATATAGAAATAAAGAATATATAAAAATAGAATTATTAGATATAATATATCAAATTATATTTATCTACAACATAATATAGAAATGTATATTTTCCACATTTTTTTTTTTTGGGGGGGTGGAGTGAAACCTGGGGGGGGGGGGATGTTTGTACACACCATCCCCCCACCCGAAAAGTTGGGGGATGCATACCCCCCCCCCCCATCCCCCATCCCCCCGCTATCTGCGCCCCTGCCTAGTGCTCTCTAAAAAGAAGAGTGCTTGTCACTCTATTTTCAGTCCATTTTCACTCGCCGTTGAGTCACGTCAGTGACCACTCGATTTTTGTAGAGAGTAGGACAGGGTCTGTTCACTGATCTTTGAAGATCAAACAACTGAGGGCAAGGAGAAAGTGTGGTTCAGATAGAAAAGGCAGACTACCTCTATATATAAATGTTCTTAACCAATGACTTAAAATATGGCTAAAATAAAAGATTTAATTACAACAAAAAAAATAACACGTACCTGGTATTCATTTCAGGAGCGTATCCAGAAACTGGTTTAAAACCGGGGAAATTGGACTGCCAGTGAAAGATACATTTATAATTCATTTCATTAATCTTATCTTGGCCAGCAGGAAAGGGTGGCGTAAGCCTACGTTGCCAAGTGCGCTGACTTCAATCTGAGCCGAGTACGCTGTTGCATTCGGTTCTAGGGCATGGGCGTCGCCAGGGGGGTGCGGAGGGTGCGAACTAGTTTTCCTCCAAAATTCTCTGACAAGCAAAAAAAAAGATTATTATTCAAAAAGGTGGGGGGGGGGGGGGACATGTCCCCCTGTCCCCCTGGATTTGCGCCCATGCATGTAATCGAATGTAACGTTATTGACAACTTTAATTCGGATTTCATAATTCTCAGAAGTAGAAGTAATGGATATCAGGTGTTGATCTTACCACATGAAGGTCCTTATTTGTAGTTAAGAACCTTTCCATTCTCGTAGACCTACATCTTTTTACTTCACATGTACATGTATTTGACCACAGACTGAAAAACATGTAGGCCCACTGCGGCAAGCATTCAAGCTACACATTGAATCTCTTCTTTTGCAGTGAATAGGGCCAAAGCCTGTTTGGAAGGGGGGAAAAGGACTCTTTTTATTCGGAAACAGAGTACCGTGACTTTTGTCTGTTTAAGTGGAAAGCCTCACGTTTCCCCATACAGAGATTTTATGTCAACCAATTTCGCTACATGCATTTGATGAACTCGTCGACGGATCCGTGAGCCAGGGGTCATCAGAAAAAAAATCAGAAGAATAAGAAGAAAGAAGAAAGAAGAAGAAGAAAGAAAGAAAGAAAGAAAGAAAGAAAGAAAGAAAGAAAGAAGAAGAAGAAGAAGGAGGAGGAGGAGAAGGAGGAGGAGGAGGAGAAGGAGAAGAAGGTTGTTTCTCTCTCTCTCCCTCTTTACTTTAAAATGTTTTCCTTACATAAGACAGTCCATACTTATGTCTCATTTACATTTTCTTCTTATCATCTCCACTCAGCTTTCTTCCTTGTTCAATCCTTCATTATTCAACACATGCTTGAGCTCACGCCGTGTCATTCTTAGTTGATTCATCTTTCTCCCTTTGTCCTTCCACTTTCTGGATTCTTCAAGTCTTTGTCTCTCTCTCTATTGCATACCTTGCTATATTATTTGAATATATACTGGTGGCTTTACACACATTTCTTGATACTAAAAATGAACATAAATGATACATTATTTGTTTCAATTTAAAACATGTAGGATATTTAATCATCATCTTTCAAAAATATAGAACAAGATAAAAAAAAAAAATCAACTTTCATAATTTTTGACAAAATGATACATGTATGTGAAAGGAGAAATCTTAAACAGCTAAAAAAAAAAAATGCCTTGGCTGAATATTAAACAAACCCTCTTGCGTCTCGACCCATATTTATCATGAAAATGTTAAAACAATAAAGACAATGAAAATAATTACCTATCAGAATAAATGAAACATGCCTGTCACAACATTTCAAGAACCTTTGCCTACTTCATTCAGCCTTCCTGACAAGAAAAAGCGGTTCTACTAAATATATGCTCCGGCGACAATTGCTTCGTGGTCAGTGTCTTACACTAACAAAATTCTGGGCCCTGTTTCATAAAACTTGTTATCAATAACAACTGCCCCATTTCTATGACAAATCTGCTCTCACTCAGCCAATCAGATTCAAGGATTTCAGTAGCTTATAACAATTATTGTAACTTCTTATTGATAACAAGTTTTATGAAACAGGGCCCTGAACTTCAATCCTGGACCAAACACTTTACCTAACATTAAACCTAAAGTAAAACAACCAGATGCAACCAACCCTGACATTAACCCTTTATATTTTGACAACATGAAGCCCTGAACAAATGTCACTTCAGCAAGAGTACAGTCACTGGAAAAGGTACATTTACAATAAAGCTCTGTAAAAAGGGTAAATTCGTAGTATCATTTTTCCTTTCATGCCAGAAATTCTTAGGTCATACAGTGAAACCTTGTTATAACAAACTCGTTGGGACCAAGGAAATTACCTCTTTATATTGAAACCTTGTTATATCAGGGCTAAAAAACAATAGAATACAAAGAAGTGGGAATGGCAATATTACCTTGTTATAATCAGCGGCGGATCCAGGCAGAGGTGCCAAGGGCACGCACCCCCCTCTAATTTTTCTGTTTTGTGATTTTTACTGTGGGAGGGGGATACCCCCTCCCACACCCTCCGCTCCCTCGCCGCTGGTGCCCCCCAATTTCAAATTCCTGGATCTTTCCTGGTTATGAGAGTTTGTTATATTTGTGTTCTTTATAACGAAGTTCCACTGTACAGGTATTTAGCTCTTGTATGCATTTCAAAAGAAGCTTTTTCAAAGCCATTCTCTATTGATCACAAGGCAGAAATTGTACATTTGTTGTTTGAAACAGTTAAGTGGTAATCCATCCAATGTTCTAGTGACATTGTTCTGAGCTTCATATCATCAAAGACATCCATTAAAGGCTTGGGTTGCAAATGGATTTTAAATTAAGTTCATGGTTAGCTGTAAGGGTGGGTACAGAGTAAAAATTTTGAATTTGACTGGTATAGTCTATTAGAGAAAGACTGTAAAGCAAGTGTTGCAGCAGCATGTCAAAACAATCATACATGTATCATCAACATTTGCTGAAAATCACACACATAGAGAAGCCCCACCATAGATATGCACAAATGGGACTGCACATTTCATTGGCAGGCCAAACCAGCTATATTTTGTCATATATCCATGCTTATTCTTTATCTACATTTATTATTTCCTTTCTGTCTAATGATTGAATAACCACCACCAATTTGCACTTTTAACAGTGTAAATTTTGTTGCATCATGTGAAAACAGTGCTTTTCACCACTACAGAAACTAAAGACAACTTTTATCCCACAAATTGATTTCTTTCAAAACAAGACATGCTAGCAGATATATTTTGGCAAAATATACATGTATATACAACACTGCTAACAACAGATAGAGTAATTAAAAAAAAAAAAATTTTCAATGTTCATTTATAAGACTTAAGAGTTTATTTGATTATGTGAGCAGAATTTCCTTCAATCAGTAAAAGGTGATGGAATTGCTGCAACAAACATGTCAACAAATAGAAACTATACAACAAATGGGAATTGTAATCATAAGTGAAAAATATTGGTATATTAATTACTTGAAATTTCAAGTGTGATGTGAGGAGGTAAAACAGTTTGGGTATACACATGAGTTCACTTCATATCACTCTATTATTAAAAGATTGGTTGAATTGCAATACCCTAAATATACTCTAAAAAAAATGGATTATTCAATGGCCCTAAAAGCATTGCAGAATACATATACTTCCAAATGCTGCATTTCTTGACATATCTCAAACACAGTGAACAAAAAAATTGTCACTAATTACTCTGTAAGACTGTAACCAAAACAATTCAAACAAATTCCTGTGAAGTTCATAACTCTATGAGGCAAGATATGGAAATTATATCTTCAACATACCTCTGTCATTTGCCCATACCACTACCACTCCCACCCCCTCCTCCCCCCACAAAACAAAGACTTTCTTTTAGAACTGCCGACTGGGCAATTATTTCATTGTAGACAATTGAAGCCATGGCCTTTCCCAAATTAGACGATAAAATATCATAATAAAGAAACTTGTCAATCAATAGATTAAGTTCTGTTTTTCATGATTTACCGAGCCTGGAAGAAAAAAAAAACAAAAAAAAAACAAGGCTCTCAGATGTATCAAATGTATGGCATTTAAATTAAATCCCACTAACAACAAATTGAACATGCATGTCTGATCAAAGGAATGAAATTTTTAAATTCAGTGCAAAATGTACAAAAAGATAAATATGAAGAATAAAAGCATGCCTTGGGCATCACACAGTCACAGGAAAAGTACTCTCAACATTTTTTCTTATTTTTTAACAAAACATTTAAACTTTGCATGACAGCTCATCATGCAGAGAAAATCCATCTAAACCTTGTTCACCAGGCAATTTTCTGATTAACCAGAAATTTTTTGCAGGCATGAAACTTACACAGATTTTGAAAGTGACCAGGACTTGCTGTCCCATGCCATGAATTATCAGAATTAGAGTAAATAACTATGTGAAATATTTGCAAATTCTCTCAAGTTTCTTGCCATGAAACAGCAGTCATTAATCATGTACATAACATTTGTGTCGCTAAATTTCTCGTCTTACGATTGTAGGTAGATTTGTAGTATGTGAAATCTATATAAAGAAATGATCTGTGTGCTCTGACCTGTACAAAAAGGCATCTGGTAAATGAATACTGTTAACAATCTTGTCTTCACCTTATTTACATAATCTTTATCATGTACATTACAAGGCCATCATTAATTGCTAAAATGTTGACACCAGAATGTCAGTCAAGAACATTGAACAGTCCTCTCCATTATAGGGAAAAAAACTGCAGTTTTCTTTTTCCATTTCCTGTATTTTTCTTGTAATATATTTTCTTGGACATTGTGCATAAGTAAGTTTGAATAAGGTGACAATACCCACAGTATGATAAGCAGCTGCGTGAATATAAACACATTGCCATTACATGTGTATGAGGTGTCAGCATTTACCTTTACATGAAAAGACATAGCCCCTTTCAGCAACCACTGCATTACAGCTAGAAGCAAGATATGGGAACTTAGTAAAGAAATGTACAGTTTTAGCAGTGAGAACAGCCCTCAGTACAACATACAGAGTTCAGTGGCCCAGTGATGGAGTTGTTCCCACTGCCACGTTTACTGAACCTGGTTGCCCTGGAATCGCCTGTAGGGGTGGAACTGGTTCCCACCTCCCATGTTGCCCCTGCCGTAGTTGTTGTTGCCGTACATGTCTGGGCCACCTTCAACTTGTTGCCCGTACCCTTGCTGTGGCTGCTGTTGCTGTGGCGGCTGTGGTGGTTGTTGTTGCTGTTGAGGTGGTCCATAATTCTGCCCGGGCATGTCACTACCAAACTGTCCTGCGAGGGAATGACGGTGGATTTGTGAAAACTGGGCATACATCACTCATAGCACTGTACTGATATGATTACAAACAGACTTTGGAAGAGACTGCATTCATGGTTAGAAATACAAAAATTTAAGCGTCAAAGTTTTCCTGCTCTGAAGTTATGAATAGTTGGTGATTTGACACATGCTCCAGTGATATTTGCTCCTGGCTTCATTTTGTCAAAGATATAGGGTTAGGATTGGGGCTGCAATTGGATTTATCTTGTGTTCAGGGTTAGGGTTAGGGTTAGGAATTTGGTTAGTGTTAGAAATTGAATATCAAGCAATTGTCCCTACAGCATATGTCATAGCACCAAATAGTCATATGAATAGTAAAATCAAAAGTTGAAGGGGTCATCTCTCTTTCATCCCAAAATCTCATGAAATGCTCAATCTACAACAATTAATCAACAGTCTTATGAATTGTCTCACATCACCCAAATTTTTAGGTGATAGGGCTATTCTCCCCTGGAAGGCTTACAACATCCAAAAATATTAATTTCGACTACGCCAATACATCCATTGTCTACACGTTTGCGTATTTCACATATTCACTTATATTCAAATTAAATTGCATGGTCATCCAGGTACTATTACACAATGCATTTTTCTGGTCGGCTCAAAACCCTTGAATACAAACAATAATACATATTATTGGGTAATTTAGAATATGAATATTGTCTGTTTTGTGCTACTGGCTACATAACATGTATAGCAGTAATGTGTAGATATTGTAGTTAAGTGGTTTGGTAACTGGACTTCGGATACAAAGGCTGTGGGTTTGAGCCCCAGCACAGCACTTAATCCTTAAGCAAGGGATTCCAACTACAATGCTTCTCTCTACCCAAAACCTGATAATATGTAACATTATATTAATTTCTCACAAATCCTTTTTTCTGCAATTTAGCATAATAATGAAAAAGATTGATAATTTATAACATTGTGACTAATCAAGTCATAGAGTCCTTAAATCAAAACCAGGAATATATTTTTGGTTTCGTTCATACGACTTGACACCAGTGACAGGACAAAGACTTCATATTACATTGTATTTCTCACAAATCCCTTTCTGCAATTTAGCATAATAACCCAAAACAGAACTGAGATTGACATTCATAAGAGCTTTGCTGGCAGAGTCCTGTGGTTCCTTGACCATGATCAGGAAGAAAATTTTTAGTTTCAATTTTTTAGCATTCGGTCTCGGGCTAGGGGTTATGACATCCATTAACCTGGTCTAACTACATTGACAGTTATATGGTTCAACTTTAAAGTCCATGTACAGTATTAGCGAGCCAAAGATAAATTTGTTAGTTCTCTCAGATTTTAGTTAATAAACAGCAAGATACTCACAATTCTAAAAGGCTGGGTAGTTTGGGGGTTCTAAAATGGGGTGATAAGCAAATAAAAGATTAAAAATGAATTGTAACAACTATAAATTGGCTTTGTTTTCCTCTCATTTTGTACCTTCAATCAAATTTACACACTAGGTGACAAGTAAATGGGCATTTATAAGCTTTATTCAAGAATGAAGAGTATTTCAATTAGTGACATTTTGACATTACTGTACATGGCCTTTAAATTTGCATGTTCATCCTCTATGCAAGATCATTAATGGAGAAAACAAAATAAAAACAATATATGGAAACAAAGGTGACTGCAAATCTTTGTAAGCAAATAGTCCATAATTTCATTTCATGTTGAGATCAGATTAGGGATCGAATAACACAAAATTCCTTAATACATGTACACTCAGCATTTTGTGTTTTAACAATGAGTTAAAGTGCATTTGCCTTGTAGACTGTCCTACAAAATGAAATAAAATATGAGAGTTTTGGAGGAAAGGGTTATGTAAATACTTCAAAGCTTCATGTTTTCCTTAAATAGAGAACAGCACTATTTTCTTCAACAGAAATAGTTTCAAATTGTAGAGTGATTTTTGCTCTTTCTGCTCATGCATTTTGAGAAACTGACAACATTTACAACTGAAAAATGTTGAAGCTTTAAAACAAACAAGGTGACTGTTTTTAACTGCTGGGTTGACTGACCTTGATTGTAACCTTGCTGCTGGTTGTAGTTCACCCGTTGAGGTCCATAACCTGATGCTTCCTGAGGATAATTACCCATCGATCCTAGCAAGCGACAACGAAGAGAAGCGTAACGACGGAATTAAGAAGCCTACTTTAACCCCTTCCACCCAAAGAGATTTTTGAGCAATTGTCAAAAATCAACTTTCAAGGGTTGAATATTAACGTTCAATGAGTTTTTTTGTTGAGCACTCTGGGCAAAGATATATTGCATAGGAATAAATATTATATTGAAGGCACAGGTTTCTGAATGAGTAACAATTTTCAAGCTATTCTGAACCTAAACTAAATGTTCAACACTCAAATTTTGGGGTGGGATTTGCCACCCACGGCATGGTAGGGGTTACATAGTACTTATTTTCAACATTTTTGAAAGACTCCTTCAGCATTAAATCGTAGAAATCTATTCTATTAAAGTTGACAAAAGGAGCGGCTCTTACCTTGGTTTCCATATTGCTGTTGTGGTTGTTGTTGTTGATGTTGTTGTTGGCCGTAGGGGTCCTGCTGTGCCTGTCCATAGCCTCCGTAGTTTCCATAACCTTGACCACCTATAAAGAGCAAGTATCAAATTGATTATGCAATATCAAGGTTGTACGACACTCGCTTCAGGGACAATTGCTCCGTAGTCATTTCGTATTTCATATTTCTTATTTCCTAACCGAATTTTGCAACTCTAACCCTGGACCAACCACTATACTTGACCCTAACCCTAACCCTAAAACTAAATACGAATAGCAACTCTCACCCTCACTATTTTTTGATCAAATAAAGCCAGGAGCAATTGCTGCTAGAGCAAATGTTGGAGCATCATTATCAAAATTATGTAAAACAGGATTTTTAATTAAAATGACACAATGAAAGATGGAAATCTTTAAAAACATCTCGGGATTTTCCAATTTTAATATCACAGAATGAAAGAGGAAAATCTCCTAAGGTAGTGTGCAGTGCATGAGTGCATCACTTCAAACACACTCCAAGCAAAAGACAAAGAAATATCTGAAAAGTGGATGAAATGATTACTTCAGTCCAGAAAGTATCTTTCCTAATCCCCAAAGTTGTCTATGTTTGCAGTGACAACTTATATACCTTAAAATCTCTTCAAATGGCCAATTGCCATTTGTAGAGTTCATAGACTTTGTAAATGTAGCAACAACAGAAAGTGTTAGTTCTGTTAAGCCTTTGTAAATCTAATCATTAAAACATAGTGCAGGGAAGAAAACATGGAAATCACATATGAAAATGAAAGGAAAAAGAAATATACAAAAAAAAAAATCAAAAAAATGATATTGATGGTAAACAAAATAGATGTGAATAAAAGGAGAGTTCCACAAAAAGGCTTTCAAAGATGCCTGTAGTTAAAAATACACAGCCAATGTCAAATCCAAAAATGCTGGAAACAAAGTTAGAATAAATGAAGAACATCACAGTAGACTTTATTAATATGCAAAATGGCTTCAACAACAAACACAAGCCCCGTCAGACAGTCACTCATCATTTCTTTCTATTTTTTTTTTTTTCAAAATGAAACTTTGAACTCGGTAAGTGAAGACTAATAAAATACAGATTTTAAAAAAAACTTACGCTGAATGCTAAAATTACATGTATATGATATCTGATGAATGAATTTTAAATAAAGCTGTGACTGAATGAACATGACTGTCTGAATAAGGGTTGATGGATACAAGCAGCATTACCGTTGTGAGAGCTTTTGCCTCCATAATTATCGCCTCCCGCATTGGGCTTTCCTGCAAGACAGGACATTCAGGATTTGGACAAAACACAACATACACTATGACCATACAAGCACAATGCAATACAGTGGAAACTCAGTATAACGAGGTCCTTGGGACCAACAAAATTACCTTGTTATATCAGGAATCTCGTTATATCAGGTTTAAAACACAATAGAATATGTGACCCGCCGCCTCAAAACCTACAAGTCGTCGCATGGACCACAACGTAGCAAACAGCCCAAAATAGTAAATTTGCTTGGATCAGTCGATTTTCTGTTTTTGATAGAAATGGGTAGTTTCATTATCATTCTATCATGTCTCAAGTTTGTGAGTCATAATTCGACTTAGAAATATGTTCTTTGGGCATTTTAAAATGACTCCTTTTTTTCAGCTGTCGGGCTAAAAAATCAAAATCGCCGAAATTTGCTTTTGAAATACTTTCATTCAATGCCAAATTATTACTTTACCTCTAAAGGTATTAAATTGATTTTTGGAGTGCGTAATGAATAGGTCCTCCTCAAGCAGCATGCCAAAATTCAGCCTAATCTTATAATCCCTTCATACCGGTTGCTATGGCCATTTGAATACCCAGTTTTACTTGGTCGCACACAGAGTGAAGGTTTAGCACTCTTTTGTTCTGAACTTAAATGGCCATTTTCTCTGAATAGGAGTTATTGATTTCTGGTTACATACTGATTCTGAATGTAATATTTAAAGGTGTTATCATTGAGTAAACTAGGCAAGTGATATACCATTGGAAAGCTGAGAATCTCTTCTTTCAGAAAATGTATAAAACAAAAAAATAATAATTTTGGCGACTTATTGTAGGTTTTGAGGCGTCGGGTCAAATACAAAGAGTTGGGACCGGAATATTACCTTGTTATATCAGGAATATTGTAATATCAGACCTCTTTATACTGAGTTTCCACTGTATACACAATACTAGATAATGCATGCGAATTATGATATGGACACTACTTTACAGCACATTTACATGTAGTATGTGCTATATTAGAGTGTTTTATCGTTCAATCCATGTTACATGCTGATACAACTACAAAAGCAAATCTTTGTTTCCTCAGTAGATGGGACATTTTCTATGCAAACGTCCATTAAGGACAAACAATAATTTTCCTCTGAATTACTTTACAGTGACATTACAGTGACAAGCAAGGGGTTTTCAAAATGCTATATACCAGTCAAACCAACTGGATGGACAATAGACCGAACAAAGAAAAATGACATTACCATAAATGACGATAGTTTGTCTTATCGTTATCATTTGATTTATAGTATGACTGAGGTATATGGTATTAATGCTTCAGTGCATCACAGATTCTGTTACAAGTTATGCAACAATAAGCAATTCAAGATACTACACAAGTGGCATTCTGTACTTGCTGGACTCAACACCTGGGTCATTACACCTCTTGTCTGAATTTACATTTTACATAAAACTCAAGTATTAATTGTTTCAACAACCAATTCTACCAAGGGCAATTACGCTGAACCACGCAATTTAAAGCGAGCTGCCAGATATGGAATAAATTACAATTTCCAATAAATTTTGTGCGTAGTCCTAAAAGCACAAAATAGCAAAGGCAATGTTAAAGAGGTGCAATAGATACAGCACAAGATTGTGAACTCAAGCAACTTGCATATTTCATGACTCTTTTTGTGAAGTGCATCTTGAAAATAATATCTTTGACACTAAGCTGCTTTTGATTTTCGCATGCGAGCACCCTATTTCTAAAATCAAGCCACGTGATGTGCAACATGTCCCTACCTCCATAATTTTGTTGCGGCTGTGGTGGTTGTTGTTGCTGCTGTCCATAACCCCCTCCTTGTTGGCCATATGCAGGTCCTCCCTGTCCCTGTTGCCTGTAGCCATTGTTATACCCTTGCTGCGGGCCACCATAGCCCTGCCCCCTCTGCTGAAAGCCACCCTGCTGTTGGCCATACTGACCTGTAAATTGAAAAAGGAATACATAAACATATCATTTTGTAGAGAATGCCATTGATAATAATCTTTTTATCCAGGCCTCCCAGCAGGAATTACCCTTGGTTCAAATGAGTAAAGTACAAATGTATGGCCCTGAAGCATCAAGAGAGTGGTTGAGAGGACCAAGTATTCACTGACATATTAGGTCTCAAGTTTTAATAATAATAATAATAATATTGGATATTTATATAGCGCTCATATCCACCATGAATGGTGCTCAAGGCGCTCCAATATTACCGCGGCTCTAGCTAGGCTACCGATTTCGGCGCTCACAGCATTCAAGGAATTCATTCCTGCCAGTATCCATTTAACACCTGGGTGGAGAGTGGCAAATGTAGATTAATGTCTTGCCAAAGGACAGTAGTGCCGCGCCGGGGTTCAAACCCACGACCTTCCCATCTCCAGTCAAGTGTTTAAACCACTCGACTATGACACCTCTACGTTTTGAACCATTCCTAGTCATGCTTGGATTACGAGGCTGTTTCAAGAGCGATCTTTTTCATGTGGCATTGCTGCTATGATATTCTTCCACAAGGGAATGACAAGAACAAGAAAGCTCACAACTTATTCTAAACCTTAACCAGAACTTAACATTCTCTCTGAATGAACTTACCCATAGGCTGCCCCATGTTCCACTGGTTGGCTCCTCCGTATCCACCACCACTGCCTGGGCCACCATAGCCTCCTGGCTGTCCTTGGTTCCAGTTGCCGCCACCGCCACCTTGTTGGAAGCCTCCGCCACCCATTGGTCCTGGACCTCCTGGGCCCCCAAAGCCTCTGTTCAACTTTGGTTGTGCTTTCTTAATCTCCATCTGAAGGAGGATCAAGGCATGCAAAGTCCAATCAGCACCAGTTTTTTAAAAAATTATACACGGTATAGTGGTGAGCGATTTAACTCAAGTGAGCTTCAAAACAGCTCTTGCAACAACTGAAATGTAGCTCTTGCGAAAACCATGAAAATATACAACAAGAAAATTCACATTTCCTCAATCGAATCCTGAGAGAGCTCCCTTGAATGAAAAAAATATTTTTACACTGATTAGCACTGAGATAATTGGTGGGTCTGTGATATAATCATTGCCTTTTGTGTATTATTCAGGGATATCACTTGGTTTTACTCATTAAATACGATAAGATACCCATTTATGTTAAGAGCCCAAAACATTGTTTATCTAGAGAGGTGTGCCAGAGCCCTGAAATCAGACAACAGATTGAAGGCCAGGATCCTTGTATCATTGGAAAAATATGGATTGTTTTTTTCAAAATTGAATGAAATATCCAACTGTTTTTCAAGAGGTCTATTAAGGATGCGAATGCCATTTTCATGATTCACTGATTGTGAATTAGCACAAGGTACAAAACAAAGTTAATCCCAATGATCCTTTTTTTTGTGCCATTTTCTTCCCTTTAATCAAATCTAGATAAAACATTAACTCAAATATGCATGTAATTTCAACTATTACATTTAAATACCTTTAAAATCTTGTACAAATGTTTTAAAACATTTTCATATTAATAAATCTGAATACCTTATTCCCATATTAATAAATCTTTTTCAAATACTCCCATGACAGTTTGAAACTTTCCTTTTTTTCATTTTCATCTGCCTATATCATGACAACATGCAATATTCATCAATATTCAATATGACAATGGGAATAATAATGAAATTTGAAGAGTAAAGTACTACTGCATAGGGTGATATTCGTGATATTCAATGAAATGTGCCAAATTGCAAGTTTTCTTGTCATAAAGAAGAAACAAAGAAAGAAAAAAAAACACTTTGCCATCAAGAAATTATGGCATAATAAAATAAAATATCAAACAGTTTTTAGAAAAAGGGACTCAAAAAAGCAACTATGTTACATGTGAAATAAAATTGCAAAACTATATACAGAACACTACTACAGATATGATAAGTTGATGGGATTAGCAAATTATGAAAATATGAAATTATAGGCAAAAGACCAGCTCTGGATTCATCAGGTCCTTTAAATTTATGCAGAGTTTCTGAGTAGTGGACAAGTTCTCATGAGAGCAGTGATTTGTCATAGACAAAGTTCTACGAATATAAGGATAGAAGAGTATGGTTCCAATGCTTTGTAGGCATGCACTTACCAAGTTACTCCCATCAAACATTAACAAATAAAAATAAATCGAAGGTAACAACAAAGTACCAAATCCCTTATAAAAATTCTTTTTTTTTTTAACAATAGGTCATAGATGCTAAAGGGTTAGTGAATATTGTCTCATGCGTGCATGGCTTCAACAATGATTGAAAATACTTGGAAAAAACTTTTTTAGGAATGTTGCGTAGTTCAAAAAAAGATGGACGTTCAGTTTCAAAATCCTCTAGTAATCTTACAGGCAAGAGAGTAAAGAATACCATAATCTATGGCACACATTCATTGAATTTAGTTTCTTTAAAAATGCCTACTATGCCATAAAATTAAAAAGATATGAGCTTGAATTTAACTGTATTTCCTGTCAAATGAATTCACAATGGCCGACTTTGGAACATTCATAGACAATTTCAAAGCAGAACGTCCATCCCATCTTTATTCATGAAATGGAAAGCAAATTCTTTAGAATAAATTAAACTACTTGGAGCATGCCGAGCATACAATGACTTCTATCCATCAACGCACCGATACCTACTTAATTTATCTAAGAAGGCAGTCATAACCAAATTTCTACTGAATAATATGTAAGTACATGTACTGCAAGCCGTCTTCTGTGACCAAAATCTTTTTAAGAATTACTTGTACCAAGTTGTACATAATATTAAGTACAGGTATACTCATAATTTGTTCTCATGCAATTAGTCAACCAATTTCATTTTAATACATACGAGTAGATACAATAACTTACATTAAATACTGTAAGGTACTTAACTTAATGTCTATGCCAAATACTTTTTCTTAGAAGTATCAATTACTGCTTAAAATACAGTTACAGCTTACATTGTGCTCCAAGTACTTTAACTTATCAATTACATTAGCTGCCCAGTGACGGATTAAAGTTAAACTCAACTATCACTCACACATGCAGAACACTCTTTCACCCAAAAAGGGGAAGGAAAAAAAAACTGATGCAAATGGTATTTTCAAAAGAAAAATTATTTTGGAATGACACAAGTTCTGCTTTGTATATATTGCTGAATATCCAAAATAAATATATTACACTCAAAGTGCAACGTATCATAGACTTTATTTTCATTTTATTTTCTAGTCCTTTGGAAAGGAGAGCTTGGGTATATGAAAACTTGTCGAAAAAAATATTTGTTTTTTTTTTAAATAAAAATACAAAACAATGTTATGTCATTTTTAACTTTGATGATCTTCAAAAAGCTTTCCGGCAGAAACAATTTCAAAATTGGGCACCAATCTCTAAGCAACTGCCGAATTCATTCTCTCTCCCTCTCTCATTCTCACATCCATGTTGCAAAGAAATAGTTAAGATAATGGCTTAAAACTCTACCGATTTTCCCTTCAGCTCCAGATGGTGCATTCGGACCAATTTCTCTACAGCTTCTTCACTATCCAACGTCACAAAGCCGAAGCCTAGATACAGTACGTTGGTAGGTAGGTAGATAGATAGGTAGGTAGATACATGCCATTCCACAATAACGTAAACATTAAAGCTTACTGGTACAAGTACGAAGACTCTATTTCTACAGTGCATGCAAGTTGAATTCCAGTGAAATAAATCTGTTCTGTTAATTCTTTTCATCCATTTTTCTTTTTATCAATGAAGGAACTGAGAAGGATGTGATGAAAATTAGGCACAAAAGTCAGAATTTCTCAATTATTTGATTCTGACCATACAACTAAGTTGCCATCTCCTTCTCGTTCTGATTTGAATTTTTATCTGTAATTTGAGGGCAGATGTGCTTTCCTCTTCGGAGCATAACAATCTTGCATTGCACTGTAGAACAAGAAAAGTCTTACTGCTTACTCTGGAAATACCTACATGAAAACAGAAACTTAGGAAAGAATACATTACAGTTAAGATAAGATTACTGTCTTAATACTGTCTTAATTTCATCAGCAAAGTAAAATACAGCAGTCGGAAAGAGATGTAATGTGAATTCACAATGTAACGACGCCAATCTGTGCTAGATTAATGCAATGAATGAAATATGGACCATTTGGGGGGGATGTTAAGCTCTGCATTTTTGCTCTCATCTTTCTTCTCCAAGTTCATTCAAGTAAATCTCAAGTTCAATTCAGATAGATTTAACTACAACCTCATCTGAACTACAATTCACTCTGGTATGAGTCTACTTACTTATATCAATTTGTTACTTAGCATGGACCTAGATAATTGTAATAAAAGACTGCCCAATCCATGTCTTTTCCTCAATAGGAGTCCTCAATATGAGTCTATACAGTAGAGTGAGCACGACTTCTTTAAAAAGGTACTATTGAACAGGGGGAAGGATATAACAAAATATCCTTCCAAAGTGTACCAAGATATCAAATTATAACCCCCTTCCTCCTCCATCAAATAGGAAATATTTTTGCTTGAAGCTGTCCGATGCCTTTCAAAAATAGTATCTAACAGAGAAACATTTGCATTTCCAATAATACCCAATCTTTCCTTCCCATTCTGCTATACCCAAGCAACAGTACTGCCTACCTAAGTGATCAATTATTGTACCTTCAGCAATTTCCACTATGTACACACATTCCAGAGCAACATCAAGAAATATTAGATAACAGTATCTTACTATACTAGTGTTTGGGTGCATTTACATGACTTTTTTTCCTTTAATTTGGAAAAGAAAACTTAAATGTATAAAATCACTTTACTGAGGTACAATTAAGAGGAAAATATGTAAAATGGTAGAACAACACTTCCCTTTTCCAGGTATAATTGATTTGGGAGTTGCTCTCCCCTCTCAAAAACATGCAATTGATTTCTTCACAGTAAATTGCAGTAGACCAAAATGTAATATTTCTAAGACCAAAGCATCATGGCACACTTATTTTCTAACATACCTCTGTGTTTTCCAGTTTCGTTATCTGTCATGATGTGAACATCTTCCACCTGAAATTTAAACAAATATAAAATACACAAAATCCAAATTATTTAGAAAAACTTCTTCTGTAGGCTATTTATTCAATGATAAATGCTATCCCAATACTTTCCAAACTTTCAGAATCGAAGATTAAAATAGTAGTCACGCATACGGAAGGGTTTAAGAGACTTTTCTAGAGGTAGCCTACATGTACGTATAAAATTTCCTTTGAAAAGCTACATTCTGTGACTAGAAATTCAAGGTAGCTGAAGGCAACTTAGAAATTGAAAGCTTAAAAATTGCTTTGGGAATCTGGAAAGAAGCTCTGAGAAAATAAGTTAAGAAACAACGTTCCCTGATCTCTGGTAGGACACGTTTCAAACAATCCCAAATGGTTTGTCATGGCCTAGCAGAAATTTGAATATTTTTGGTACTTGCAAGACTTTGACATACATGGGATTTCTACAAAGTATGGTATGAGAAAATAGAGATTCACCGCAATTGAGAACCCACACCAGACCAAGTTTCAAGACAAAGTTTCAGGGTGGTCCACAAACAAAAATTCAAACATGTAAAAGTGGAACTTGGAAGGAGTATGAACTGATGTGTGTAAAGTGCCAAGTCCCTTTACAGAGGGGTTCAGGGACCTTAAGTGAGTCCAGAAAGCTCTAGGCTTCCAAGATGTTCTCTGGTGCAATCTGAGCCATGTTTTAAAGCATTTCAAACAAATTTTATTTTTACTAATATCTCATGAATAAGTTTAGTTGAGAATGATTATTCACAGAACTGAGAGAAATTTTAACCTCTCACTTTTCAAACCTGTAGTTTAAGAATTCGTACCCATCCCTGTTACATGTTCAAACTCTCTCTGTGGACCAACCTGAAGTCTGAGTTCTGGTCATGCAATTACAGAAAAAGGAAATAAGCAGTCAATAAAGGTTGATTACATAGTACATAAGAGAATCGGTGTCTACAAAAAGGTTTGGAATCATTGAAATTATAAAAAAATTGACTCAATCCTGCCTAAAGTCATTATGCTCTCCACACAGAAAGGTGTTCAATGGACTAAGCACACGTGGCATTAAAGTTTGGTCTAGACTTGTCGGCTAAATTGTCATATTTCGAAAATAAGGGCCTTTCAAGCACAATCCTGTTGAGGGGATATTTCTTCTATGATATTGTTCCAAACTAACACCCTTTTGAGACAATTGACCACATTTTGTGGTTTGGCTCAATAACTTCAGAGCTCTAAAAAATACACCAGATGCATGAGTAGAAAGAGCAAAAATTTCTACACACATTGTTTCCATTTTTGTTGCATGACCATATTGCGTTTGATGCCAGGAATTTTAAAAAGGAGAATAAGCTTGAAAATCC
The DNA here is from genome assembly GCA_025618425.1 of Heliocidaris tuberculata. Classification (NCBI taxonomy): domain Eukaryota; kingdom Metazoa; phylum Echinodermata; class Echinoidea; order Camarodonta; family Echinometridae; genus Heliocidaris; species Heliocidaris tuberculata. Next base: position 26,548,898 of record CM046839.1, on the reverse strand, counting down.
TTAAATTGGCAACACATTGAGAGGTTCAAAATCACTGTTTTTATCAAAATTGGCAATTTTTTTCAACTTTCGACTAAGTTTCTAATGATGCATATTGTTTTCAAAGACATTACATTTTGTTAGAACCGTGTAGCACTAAAAGAAAAATATTATTGTTGCCAATTTGAAGAACAAAATGTGATCAATTTAGCCCTTGAATAATTCTTGTCCTGAAAGGGTTAAGAATATGAAAAAAGCTCACAAACATTTTTTCACCTTTACCAGAACTCAATATTTTCTTAACGAAGCTACATTCTTACCATTCCATATTGCTTAAAGACTTCATAGAGGTCATCTTTAGTTGCTTGTTGCGAGATGCCTCCCACAAAGATTTTCTTCGTTCGGTTATCATTTGGTTTGGATCCTCGAGCATTGCAAGCTTTTGTGTCCAGCTGCAATTAAAGAGAAGAATCAGTCATAAATCAAGTGGCAAAATTTGAAAATCAGCATGTTGCTTATCGAAACTTATTTTTTCAGTTTCCTCCTGCACTTCAGTTGTAGATACACGTAGACCTGGATAAAAAAATATGTGTTTGCTAGGGTTTCTTTCGTTTATTATTATTATTATGTTTTATTCAAGGACAAGGTAGTTAAAAATCTGTGTTAACAGTGGCGATTCTTCTTTTTTTTTTTTGGGGGGGGGGCTTTTCTATAGAGTTAAAGAGCTAATGGTGTAAAGCACCCTCAGACTTGTTTATCCGTTTTTGTTAAGACAGAATGAAATATTGATAAAATGTATAAAAATTTGTATTTCAGCACAAGCTATCCTCAGATAACCTTGACTCACTAAGTAAACTTATAAAGAGCTGTGTTCCAATAACTATAGCTGTAGTTCGGTTGAAGAAGAAGTTATGGTTGCAAAACGATCTGTCATAAGAGGGTCTTGCCTCATATGAGTGGTAGAGAGTCAAAACTGGGAGAATTAATCTTAATCTTAACTTACAAGAACTACACATAACTGACATAAGTTCATCTCTTCAGAGGGGTAATAGAAAGAGCATACATTATTCAGCCTAGTTGAAAGGAGTCATGATGAAAAAAGAATTTACCGCTTTGCCATCAAGCATATGTTGCCCTTTCTTTGCCAGGACATCATCTGCACAGCGTGGGTCTTCATATTTCACAAAACCGTAACCCTTGTTCATCCTCGTATCCTTGTCCATCATCAGCACGATGTCGCTGATTTTTCCAAATGACTCAAAATATGCCCTGAAGGCATCTGGGGAAGGTAAGGGATGGAAAGTGGGATATTTCTGACACCTTCAAGAACACTGATCCAAGATTTCTGACATAATTTTGATTGCATATTCAGTTGAATAATGAATTAATATAATTATAATAAGACGCTACTAACAAAAATTTTACATATTTTTAAAGAGCTTCAGCAACGAACTTCAAAATAACAAAATCTTTACCTAGAGAGTGAAAAATGCAGTTCAACACATGTATCTTACCATACCTTTCAACATTATTCCTGCTAAAAAACAAAAATCATGGCAGTATTATGCTAGTTTTCCAGTCGAATAATGTGTTCAACTGGCCCATCAGTCATTTTAGTCTACAAACTCGTAAACCATACAGTGCCTTTTCAAACAAATGCTGCAAGGACTTGGCTTTGCTTATCTTTTGTAGTTTTCCGGCTAACAGCCCCAACAAATATTTTTTCTGAAATAACTTGTAAAAAAACCATAAAGTGCCTTTTCAAACAAATTCTGCAAGGACTTGACTTTGCTTACCTATTGTAGTTTCCCGGCTAACAGCCCCAACAAATATTTTTCTGAAATAAGAACAAGCAACAAAAAAAAATCTTGTTAATCTATAATCTATATTCTGTATGTTGTTAGAATGAAAGATCAGTCTCCTGGATCAACAGTTCTTCTGAGACTACATCTCGCTCCAGAGTCCAAACAACCACATTATCAATACCAGAAAGTTATTTCTGTTTACAATACATGTGTCTAGTTAGTCATGTTAGTAGATCAGGGGAGCGTTTCATCAAGTGTTTTGTCAGTGATTTTTACTGACAAATTTGCTCTCAGCCTATCAGATGCAAGGATTTCAGTAGCTTATAAAGTTGTTGTTAAAATCACTGACAAAACACTTGATGAAATGCTCCCCAGTATACTTCTTTGCAGTGAGCAATTAAAGTTTCAAAACTTGTCAGAGATCTCATTGCAGGAATTATTGGATTGGGCATCTGGACTAGCCACACAGGCTTCATGTTTTACAAAATTTGACATTGAACATCAAGCCATACAGGGGCAGCAGTCTCCTGTACAGCGAGACAAGTACACAAAAAAAATCAGTGGGCAAGATTCATCCATTTCCACGTACGATGAACCTTGCAAACCACCTTCGGAATTTGCTAAACTCTTCCTCTTCCAGCCCAACGGACCACTTCAACGATCGGATCATGAGAAACATGAAAAAATAACAATTTATAGCGACATTCATGTGGATTTACTTACCATTCACATGTAGCTTTCGCTATATGCGATTAGCATTACAATGACGGCAAGATCAGCACGGAATGTGCGCTGTAGATGAACAAAGTACAAGGCAATGCAATGCTGAGCTGTTCCAAAGCAGCATGCTAAATTCAATTGTGCCGCCTATCTTGCCCGCTGATTTTTTTTGTTTACTTGTCTTTCCGTATGAGAGACTGCTGCCCATGTGGCTTGATTTTTAACGTCAAATTTCATAAAACATCAAGCCCATTTGGCTGGTCTGGACAGGTTGGTTATCTGGACAGATCACTTTCAAGCAGTAAATCAAACAACTTTTTATGCATACTGTCATAAATTTTTCACAAGATATGTTGACAAAATGATAAATTACAAATATTCACTGATTTCAGTGTTACTCGATTCATATTTTTGTATAATCTGACAACAATAGCCAAGTTAATTTTATTATTAAGTATCCGGATACACAACCCCATGGCATTGGTCTCCTGATTTTTGCCAATTATTCTGATGCAATAGACCTGTTCACAAATATATTCAAATTTTATGCATACTTTTAAAACAAAGGTTGTTCTTGACAACCTAAAACTTGTCAGAGGCTTGTCAGACATAGCAAAAAGTAATATATATGCAAACTGGATTCCAAGTATTGTAGTTCATTCATTAATAACAGGTTAATGGCATACCTCGTTACAAGGCCCCAGGAAAGAAACATCCATAAATTTGAATACGGTAACTTTGTGAACAGGACTATTACCTCTGCAAACGGGAGGTATGCTGCTGTCGCTATGATTATTAAGACTAAGAGACAGGGTCTTCACATAGTGAACAGTGTCAGTAACACAACACACAAGTGATTTGACCGTGTCATGTCTTGTACTGTAGAAAGTCTAACTATCATTATTAACAGTACAGGTGCACTGCCGATTTGGGACTCTCTCCCACTTGGGAGACAGTCTCTGACATTGCAGACTTTGCTAACAAGAGGACAATAGAAACAACACCAACAAGGCACTTTTTCTCGGCCATATTTTCCCCCTCAGAAATCAGAAACCCATTTGTTTTGTGTGTGGATCATATTACAAAAAATGTTATGAAAACAGAAGTAGACGGTGGATTTTTTAAGTAGACAGTCAAAAAGGGTACTTTTTTATGAGGAATCTGCTTATCACATTTTCAATTTGAGCCAAGGCCAAGGTAATCCCTTTGCCGCAAATGTAAACAAAGAAAATTGGTCTCCTAAATGGGAGACTGTCTCCCAAATAGGCTATCAAAAATGTTGACATTTATCTCTGATAATAGAGATGGTCTCCCAATAAGAAACAGTCTCCAATATCGGTCATGCGCCTTTAACTTACTGATTGATTAACAATAATATTAACATGATTAAAGGGTGACTAAATTAGAGAGAAAAAAGGTGCTGTTTCCATGTATTTTTGCATTCTAATCATGAATCTGGCAATTGATTGTCAAAATTAAGTCTCGTTTTGGCGAAAAAGGGGGAAAAGTAGAGGTTTTGGGACCGTTCCTTAAAACTCGTGAGCTGATTGGCTAAATGACGTCACACCCCCAAGTGACGTATGAAGAGTAAGAGGCACAAGATCTGCAGGCTGCATCAATGTAACATTGTACACACAATGCGATATTTGACCCCTCTGTTCAACGGACAATTTATGAAAAAGGGAAATTAATCAATATAGTCTTAGGATTGAATAATTATTATCAATATATTTTCTACAAGATCAGTGAACACATTTGCCCAAATATACAGCTCTTTTGTTTTTTTAACTTTTCTTTGAACAATGTTCTCATCCATCTGAGTTTGCCGAACGATAGTTTTGCATTGGTCTTAAACGCGTACACAGCCGTTTTATGCGTATGTGCAATGTACTACACATCTTTGGTACGGCAACTATGTTCCCCCTCGTACTAAGCGACTGGCGAACGCTTTTGTTTTTTTTTTTTTACTCTCGCCATTTTTTACTTCGCCTTACATACTACGGTAGTACTGACTTAGATTTTTGGCTGAATTCTTCGAGTAACTTAGAGAGATGGATAGTGATCGCGAATCCGATTTGGAGGACTTTTTTGAGCCAGATACGAACTCTGATTTATCAGATGATTTATCAGATCCCGAAAGAGAAGAAGCTCAAGTGCAGTGGCAAGGGAAATTCGACCATATATGTTTGAACCCCTCGCAGACGACGCGCCAGGGCATGGTGAAGGGATCGCGGGGGAAGGGGCCGCGGGTGAAGCTGCTGCAGCTGCTGGAGCCGAGAAGAAAAGTGATCACTGTATGCAAATTGTACTCCACTCACTTGGCCCTTGCCACTCTGCCCGCATGAGCATACCTTTGCAACCCACAATTTCCGTAGATTTTCATCTTTAGGAAAATGATGTAGGCTTACATCATCTTTAGGGGTCTTGCTACAGCCCGCAACTATACACCGATTTGGCATTATTGATGAAATTGGGTGAATTCAAGTTCGGTGTTGAAAGCTGGTGTTGGTGTTGGGGCAACACTAGCACCATTCACAACACCGAACCTGAAATGAAGCTGGTGCTGGAATTGATTTCACTAGGTGTTGGGCTATCAATAATGTGATTGTCATTATTTTTATAAACCCGAATTCGGTGTTGGGGCTAGAATCAGCAGCCCAATTCACGCTCTCAACACCAACACCAACACCAACACCAACACCGAACTTGAAATCACCCATTGTGTCCCAAAATCAAAGTTATTGTGAGGAATTAAACACACGAAAATATGCAATGCAAATGGTCGATGCGGTGAATGTCATGCTCGGCACCGGGCTGGGCCCGCCGGGGCCTGCGGGCGCGCACGGTATATAGGTTGATGGAATATTTTCCCTTACTTCTCATATGTCACAGATCACGTGATCATGATGTCGCTTCGATGGGTTTTTTTAGGGGCGGGGCTTATGACTGTGTAAATCAGCAAAAATGTACTTTTCAAATGATTATGAAATACGACTGAATGCATAAAAAAGTGTGTGATAGATATTTTTTGGCTCCTGATGACTCCTTTCTATGAAAAATGAGCAATCAATTTTCTATTTTAGTCACCCTTTAATGTTTTATCACGATATCTTCAGATAAGCTTGTACATGTATGATGGGGGGACCTAAAGCTACGCACTTTGTTTCCAGTGGCTAAAAAGTCACCTTTTCAATGATTTATGCGAAATTCTTTTGTATTTCTTGGTTCTAAATATTCTTAAATTCAATTCCTGAGAAAATTATGACGGAAAAATATCAATAACATTAATTTTCAAGTCGATGTCGATACCCATGTCGAATTTGGTGGAAAAAATGAAAGGGTCCTAAAGCTACGCACACGTAATAAATGAATGCAAATCTTGATTTTTAAGCCGACTGACGTGAATTTCATCCCGATTTGCAAATAGTGATAATATCACCAAAAATAAAGGAAAATTACTCATTCTTTTTGGCGAACGTAAATGATAATCTCGTTGCTCAGTCACACCAAAAGTTTGGCGCATTGAACGCGTCGCATTGCGCGTATTTGCGGGGTGCGTAGCTTTAGGACCTGCGTAGCTTTAGGACCCCTGACCATACAGTCAGTATTAAGACTAAGACTCTTAAAGGTAACAGATAGTTTTGGGAAGCTCTCAAACACTTTTCGTGAGATTTCTTTGATTTTACTTAATAAATAGCAGGGTACTAACATAACTAAGATGCTGTGAAGTTTTTTCCTCCTCAAGTGAAATATTCATCGAATGAGAGGTGAAAAGTAATAAAAATCCCTGGCCCAAAAAAGAGGGGATGTAAATTCAAACAACGGCCACACACATTACGCACATGGGGATTGCTGTGTGTTATAGATACGCTACACACAGTGCAAAGCGCTGGGTTTATTGTGCGGGGAACCTTCGGGTGGATATGGTCAGTGATGGTCTTAGCGTGAGGCAGTGAAAAGCCGTTACCAAGCGTTTCTTACAGATATTTACACTAAAAATTGTTCGAAATCGTGAATGGAATGTTAAATAATCTCGTACATGTGTCTTATGATAAAAGGAGAATAGTATGTGACTATGTTAGATAAGTTTCTTGCCAGTTTTTTTTTGCTACCAAGACTGTCTGTGAGCATGGTGAGCTTTAAGAGTGATATGGTGGTTGATCCAGTGTCCGAACACTTTTCAGAAAATCAACGATAGCAAATAAAATATCAAACGAATATCTGTCAAACTATACATATTGAATGCTCAAAGTCCTACAAAAAAAGAAGTTGATGGAATTTTAAAAAGACAACGTAGATTTAATACGATATTCCCTTCCGAGTGAACCCCTTCCCAACGACGCGGCGTTTTGGTCCCTTGAAAAAGGTACCGTAATTCCGAACGTGTGAAACCTAGATCTGTGGCATGGGAAAAAGACACAACCTTGGTATCAATAGTGTGGTTTTCATACGCGTAATCCCACGCGTATGAAAACCCATTTTAGGCGCTTAACTTTACACGTTCGGTAATACAATCTGTTCGGAATTACAATACTTGACTAGATCTATACTGATCATGCTGATAGGCCTAAACTTAAGTTAATCAGATAAAAGAAACGTAGCAAAACATTTGGTGGAATGTCAGGCTGTCTTGTGCAACAAACAATAACGATGTTACTTTCTGAATTAATTACTTTAAGTTTAAAATGTTTAAAATAATAGACTCCCCCCCCCCCCCCCCCCCCTCTCACCCATCTCAAAAACCATTATTACAGTCCCACTCATTGTGTTCGGTGCATTGTGCAAATTAGAGTTGGCACGCAACGTTCTCAATTTTTCTCAGTATCTTACCCCACTTCTTCACCCATTCGGTCCATTTTATTATTTGGAGGATGAAGAACAATGTTCATCAGTCTTCTTGCCACGGCACTGAAAATTAGGAGCAAACTTTTTATAAGTAAACGACTAATCTGCTGAATTGAAGAGCTGTGGCTACTAAGCATACGACAGTACAGTGACGTCGTAGACCATGCAGTGACGGGTTTCTCGATTGACCTCTGAGCTGAGCTGAACGCGCACGATCGAAGCTAGCTGAGAGAGAGAGAGAGGGAGGGGCCGGGGGGGGGGGGCACATGACATGTAGATTCCACTTGGTTCAAGATTCAGGATTTACTGTTTGGTTTATAAAAACAAAGAGGATGTTTTACATGACATCAGGATTTGTAGTGATCTGAGTCCAGCCAGTGTCAGGGGGGGGGGGGGGGGCTGGGAGAGACAGGGGGCTTGCATGGGCACCGTGGAGTCTACGACGGGTCACCCGAGATTGGGTGTGGAAGGAGGTCGTCTCAAAAAGGAACGTCCCGTCTTCTTATCACGCTGCTCCCCCCCCCCCCCCTTCCATACAAATCTTGAAATATAAATTAAATTTCGATCATATAGCAAATCATATTTCAAAAGCGGGCAGACAAATGGCAATTTCTGAGACGCTGCATCAATCAACATAATACGGACTATCTTTATTTTGCTCAGTGGCGACCACCACTGGTCTTTTTGTGTGCTGTATAATATTTTCTTTTGGAATTTTTCAATTTATGATTTCATTTGTATCTGTAAGATCGAATATGGCTACTTTCCCAGGTATTTTCGATTCTTGCATCGGTGTTTATCATGAAATTACCTTGTAAATTTATAATACAGTGCACAACTTGCATCCTATTTTACTGTCATCATATCTACCACTCTCTCCCCCTCTCTCTCTCTCGCTCACTCCTTTCTCTCCCTCTCACTCTCTCTCTCTCTCTCTCTCTCTCCCTCTCACTCTCTCACTCTCTCTCTCTCTCTATCTCTATCTCTCTCTCTCGCACACACTCACTCTCACTCATTCTCTCTCCCTCTCTCTCTCTTTCCCTTCTCCATTTTGTCTCAGTTGCTTAGATAACCGATTTTGGATGAAATAGACTTTGAAGTTGATTTGACCCAGTTATACATGTAGTATATTATGTAAATCGTCTCTTGGATTTTTCTGTGTATTGCAGTGACATCAATGATTTCCCTTTTCTTTAACCTTTGTTTACGTAAATATTTTCTACCTATAATGTGTATGTTTATATTGTACGCTATCATCATTGTGTGTATTATATCCTATCATGATTTTTTATATTGTTGCAAGTGTTTGTTTCACGAGTGGAAGAAGAAATGCATACTTTTACTTATCTGCTTATACTTATACTTATACTTATAATTATACTTGTACTTATACTTATACTTATACTTATACTTATAATTATAATTATACTTATACTTATACTTATACTTATATATTCATACTTATACTTACACTAATACTTACACTTATATATTTATACTTATACTTACACTTATATACTTTAAAAACCGTACCAGACTCACGTTGCCTCAGTCAGATATAAATCCTATCCTTTGCCATGCTGTCTCTAACACACAACATATATGTTTTAGCTTAAACTATTGAGATTTATAATCCTACTCGTATCTTTGAAATGCCACAAATTAAATATCTCCATAAAAAATCACGTTTCAGGCATACTTCAGAACTATTGGACAATGTTTGTGCATTGTATACGGTGCTAGGTGTTTAAAATAAGACACTTTAAGACACTTTTGATCGTTATATAACTCAAAAATTATGCATCGTATCAGACTGAGGTTTTTATATTGTAAAGCTGAAGGATGCAAACGTTATTGGGGGCATACTTTTCTTCAAACATTGTTCTGAATATTTAATCAGATTTTCACTTTTTGAAAAATCAGGGCCACAAAATCTGTGTGTATCAGTAATTTATTCAGAATACGACGCTGATTGCCATTGTGCATTGCAACTGAAATTCCAGAACACCTTTTTAACGCAGAGTCATGAATCATGAATGAAACTGAACAGCTAGCAAAAGGTTGGCAGAAGTGACAGCTGCAACACATAATGGCGATTGTTGTGTTCTGAATTAATTACTGATACATCATACATGCACACAGATTTTGTATCCTTGATATTTCAAAAAGTGAAAAATCTGATTAAATATTCAGAGCAATATTTTAAGAAAAGTATTCAGAGAAATGTGATAAAACTTGCTCCCAATGAATTTTGCATCATTCAACTTTATATGTAAAAACCTCAGTCTGATAAGAGGTATAATTTTTGAGTTATTAAAGATCAAAAGTGTCAACTGTTTTTTAACACTATATAGTTTGGAGCCATTTTGAGAGATGAGGGCCGCCCCAGCCTTCAGGGAGCAGAAATCTGAGATGAGACTATATCCAGGTTTACTGATACTGTACTCATTACGCGTGACAAATTTTGTGCCTTTATCACAAAAAGCATTGACCTATATAGTTTAGGGGCTATTGGCTACTGGAAATTAATAAAAGTTGCCCCTTTTCATAAAATAGGCACCTAAACCACTTTTCCCGAATTATTTCAGCCGCGAAAAATCCAGATCTGAACTCTATGCATCTACGTATGTTCCCCCAAATCGTTGGTGATTGATATTATAGGCTGCATGTGCTATGCAAACGGGTGCTATATGGTGGCAGCCATTTCGAAAGATGGCCCTCAGGACCTGACTCTAAATGTCTCCACATCTAAATTTGTATATGATATATTCTACAAACATGCCAAATTTGGTATTTCTATAAAATAGATGCATCTAGTTTGGGGGCTATTTTGGAAAATAATGATGGCCTTTTATCTTGAAATGGGCACCTATCCTTTTTCCTGAAATATTTCGGCCCCGAAACATTATATGAATTCTGTACGTATCACTTTACCCCTGATTCATTTTTCAAAATGTGATTTGGGACTATGCTTAAATGAAAAGTGTCCTGATGCTGGGGGCCATTTTGAAAGTTTGTTTCCAATGTGGTCCTAAGAACATAATATTGATAAATCATGGATATTCTGTTTGATTCATATAATCATAAAGCTAAAAAAAAAAATAAGAGTCCTATGACAAATAAGACATGATATGAACAAGCTTATATTTAACACAAAAAGAATTGAAAATATATACAGTAATTACAGATTATAAGTTTTAGGAACGTATTTCAAAATATTTTTTCTGTTCAAATTTGAATTGTGAAAAAAACTTATAATAGTTTTTAAATGCATTTGGAAGAAAGTTCCAAAACTGGCCATCAAAATAGAAAGAATTTTCAATTTGTCCTGTTCTAGGTACAACACAGTTAAAATGATTATTTCTTGTATTATGATGAACATTTGACACACGAGTGAAATTAATTATTGGTGATATAATGATCTACATCTGTAATTATATATTTATGGTACAATCCAAGTTAATGTTTTGATCTTTGATCACACGGAGAACATGTATGGGCCCCATCTCATAAAGAGTTGCGATTGATTGCAAATATGATAGCAACCGCAACTCTGTATCTATATATAGATAGATATATAGGAGATTGGAAATTTGCGATTGATTGCATGGAGGACTTGCAATTGATTCGAATCAATTGCAACTCTTTATAAGACAGGGCCTTGGTCTCTAAAGTTCGCTTTCTTAATTTTTTTCAGATCCATCTTGCCCAGACTGCATGCTATACCAAGCAGCATTACCGTAGTCAAATATATAATATTATGCCTCACGATTTACACTATCAAAAGCCTTTTGTAGGTCAAGAAGAACCTAATAGAGCGTACGGCCATGAGAAATCTCAGTTCGTGTACAAAATCCAAGAAATGAATTAGACATGTTTTAGTGAATAACCATGTCGGACTGAGCAGGATTGAAATTCATAAATTAACTTATGTTCTTTAAAGTATTTTTCAATTTGAGCATAACACTGATGTCTCTAGAATCTTATAGAAACTATGCTTAAAGCACTTATCAAATTGGTCTGATGTAGTTACAAACAAGAGTTTATCCCTTCTGTTTGTATAGCGAGGTAACTTTTGCAGTTTTCATATATAGGTACATGTCATGACAGATTGATTATAATTGTGATTTATTGGTTTATGTAAATTGCGCAATCTTTTAAAAATCTGGCTAGTATCATCTTATCCATTACTTTTCGATACTTTTAACTTACTTAATTCATTTAAAACAAACTTCACACAATTTTTTTTTGTTTTATATATATATATATATATATATATATATATATATATATATAATTCCTAATTCATGCATCTGATTATTATTATTTTGAATGTGTTCAGTCTTTTACTTTGATAAAGGTCTGTGACCGAAACGTCAGTAAATTTTACGTCTTGCGGTGTTTTTATTTCAACATAATATTATTGTTTGCTATGTATATATATATATATATATATATATATATATATATATATATATATAACTCCAAACTGGCCATATTCCGCATGAAATATGTTTGAGCTGGCTGGTAAATTACTTGCCAAATTATCTGCCACCTTTTGAATAGTTATTAAATTCATTTGCAATTTTCAATAATATCATGACCATGATGACATAATTTTCATTCAACATTTTTACAGTTTACTGTCTGCATGAGATTTTCTTTTGTTTTTAAATCCTAAAGATAATAAGATAATATGTATCTTTATCGAATAACATTAGAACACTCTTTAGGATTTATCATCATTGCCATAGATATTCATCGCATCCGAGCAAGGTTAAATATACTCTCAGTCAAAAGAATTAGGAAGTTATTGTAAGGCAAATGATCATTTAATAGTTCTTAATCCTCCCTTGTACAATAAATAATTCTATATAAAAAGGGAGGGACCTTCTTGAGTGTCTTCATGTGCTCCCGAGTCCGCATGTCGGATCGTTTATGCCAGGCGCCCCCCCCCCCTCCCTCCATCATTTCATGTTGATGGGGTTGGTCTCACGTCTGATTTTTTTTATTTTTATTTTTTTCAGGAGGGAGAGATGTAATGATGTCCAAGACATTTTGAATATAATTAGGGGCGTGTATCCATATCCACAATGTATCAATCATGCAAAAAGTACACCCCCCCCCCCTCCCTCCAAGAGGAGAGAAATATTGTTTACATTTGGCGTAGACATGCTTTTGTTGTATTGTCTTGTGTTGTGTTGTGCAGTGCCGTTTGTTGTGTTTTGTTTTGTTTTGTGATGTGTTGTCTTGGGGTATACTTTTACCCCTTTCTCTTACTCAGTATTCAGTTGTTGTATTTTTGTTCATATTTTGTAAGTGTACAAAATATTAACAAAAATACAACAATTGCATGTATTTATTTTTTTCAATAAAAATGCTATGAAAAAAATTATGACGAATTAAGATTACAGAATGTTTATATATATACTGTTGTACTTGCTTTGCATGTGTTCACCTATTTCATATATAAATGCTTATTGATGAGTCTGTTATAAATAAGGAACTCTGAGTACTGGTGCTATAGAAAATTAGTGTTACTCCTCACATACATTTTGTACATCCAACAACAATAGACTGCATTTACCACTGGCGTAGACAGGGGGGCCAGGGGGCACTGGCCCCCTTATTCAGCCACTAAAAAAAAAAAAAAAAGTGAGAGCGAAAAAGCGGGGGAAGTGAGAGAAAAAGGGCTAAAAAGGCGCTACAAGCCGTTCTTTCTCTCAAAATTTGCTAAAACGTCAAAGTTTTCGCGCTTTGCGCGGGAAGAGGGAAAAACTCCGCTCTCCCTGCACCCACCCCTGTTGTATACAGTGAAATGTTGCTCCCAAATAATTGAAAAGCAGTCCGGGCGTCGAACTGTAACTTTCCGCCTAAAAAAATTGTTTGCTACGATAGCGAGCCGTTATCTTTCTCTCAAATTTGCTAAAACCTCAGAGCTTTCGCGCTTCGCGCGGGAAGGGGGGAAACTCCCCCTCCCTGCACGCACCCCTGTTATACATACAGTGCAGTATTGCGTCCAAATAACTGAAAAGCAGCTAGGGCGTCGAACTGTTTCCGCCTAAAAAAAAAAAGGTGCTAAAACGTCAGAGCTTTCGCGCTTCGCGCGGGAGGGGGAGGGGGAGGAGGAACCTCATAGGGGAACCTGCACTCACCCCCTGGGGAGCACGCTTCGCGTGCTCAAAACCGCCCCCCTAAAATGAAATCCTGGCTATATGCGTTGGATCCTTCACGTCTGGTCCCCCTATTGAAAAATCCTGGCTACCCCTGTGGCATTTACAGTCATGTTTGTTTAAAATTGTCTCAATTAGTGCTAGTCTTTGTTAGTGGCTTTTAGGATCTTGTTTGTTTAATTCAGCGAATTAAACTGAAATATGCCGTGGCAGGAATAAACAAAGTTATCAACATAACTGACATTATTTTTGTTGAGAGTGAACATGGCGTAAAATAATCATGCCCTCGAAAACATTTGAATAACAAGCAAAACGTGTGTTCAGAAATACCATACTGCCCTGTAGTATGAAATACGTACATCTATACCTGGATCGTTTTTGTCTTACTCAAATCAGGTTTAATGATTAAAGAGAAGAGAGCCTAAAATAGAATCATTAAATTAAACGAGATTTAAATGAAATTTAATATTGAAGTTTAATTGTGATTCTACGAAGTATTAGCCTAATATGAGGAATCATGTATGGGTTGCACACCTGCCACCGATCGGAAATACCACACATTCAAAGTCTCCGGGACTTTGTTCATATGCAAAATAGCATCCTCACACCACAGTATAAAGGGCCCACTCAAAGCCACATACACCAGTGTTCAAAGACATGTGCAGGCTCATTCAAACAAAGGGAGGGGAAGAAATATTCAAACATTCGGAATATCTCATGCTCAAGACAACAACAATCAGTATATAGGGAGGGACATGATTCCTCATATTAGGCTAATACTTCGTAGAATCACAATTAAACTTCAATATTAAATTTCATTTAAATCTCGTTTAATTTAATGATTCTACTTCGTAACGCCTAATTTATTCGGAATCATGTATGGGATTTCGAAGCGAATGAGACTGCAAAGGAAAAAACAAGACTTATGTGAAATTTCCTTTCCTCGTTCTTTAATTCTTTTAAAGGGCTAACTTGCCCTACATATCAGACAAAATGAACGTTTGCATAAAGCTTTAAATATGCGAAAATGAAAAGAACGAAACACAGTTCAGTCCAGTCACTGAAGTGACGCAATGTCAAATGATACCCTCCTTACGTTTAGAGGTTTGTTATAGAAATTAGACGAAAGTTCTAGCAGAATTCCATCCTGCTGTAGATAAAATGGAGTCAATCGGCATACCGCCTCGAAAGGCTGCACTGGATGATGCAGAGCGAGTACTGTGTCCTTTAAATACTGTCGTGTCGATTCCTGCTAACTGCAGAACCTTTTTCAACCATCTGCTTACAGTTTGTGAAGAAACATTGCGATGAGGACGATTAACTGAAACGAATAGAAACTGGTTTCCACGTCTACAGTGCGATGTCCTTTTTAGGTATTCGCGTAACGTATGCAGAACACATAACCGCTCATCATCTGGATAAGCCGGTAGATGGATGACAGTAGCCGGTTGGCCAGGCTTGCTAGTTTTTGTCAGTTGCCTGATGTAAAAAGATACAGATGAATTCGACACAGTAGAATCTCGTGTGCTAATAATTATGAGCGATAGTATGAGATCGCCTGCCAGAAATGAGTGCGATGAGCATAACCAGTTTATGAGTTAAATTCTCAGAAGAAATATTCTCATTGGGATAGAGTGTTCGAAGGTGATCCAAGACGACATTCACGTCCCAAGTACTTGAATATCGAGGCTGAGGTGGTCTTAGATTGTATACACCTCTCATGAAACGCGACACCAACGGGTGAGAACCAATAACATGACCGTCAACCGGAACAAGAAGCGAGGATAGTGAACTGCGCAAAGTGTTCAAAGTACTGTATGATGAACCTGATTTGTATTCATCAGCTAAAAAGTTCAAAACAAAATTCACATCTGAACAAATCGGATCAATTTTCCTTTCAGAACAGAAGAATAGCCATTTCCTGATGGCCGAATTGTAGCTTTTCTGTGTAGAAGATCTCCATGACTGGGCAATGACGTCGACAGCTTGCTGCGAAATTCCTCGCTCTTGCAGACGTTGCCTGATAAGCGACATGCCAGTAATGTCATGTTGTGACTCAGAGGATGCTTCCTGTCAGAAGAGGGAAGAGAAAGAATTTTACTAGTCAAAGGTAAAATGATTGGAAAGTCAGTGAGCATATCCAACATTTTAGGGTACCAAGCTTGAGTCTTCCACAAAGGGGCAATTAAGATTGCTTCTCCTTTATCTTGAGATAATTTCTGTAAGATTCTATTAATCAAACAGAAAGGGGGAAATATATAACTACGGAACGAGCCCCAATCAAGAGAAAACGCATCTGTTGCCATGGCATCAGGGTCTGGTAACCAAGACACAAAGGGAGTCATGCGCTTGTTCAACCGAGACGCAAATAAATCTACGTCTGGATAGAAGAACGAAGAAATCAATGAATTGAAAACAGACGCATGTAGCATCCATTCCGTATTCAAGTTGAATTTGCGTGAATAATTATCTGCCATAGAATTCTGTTTCCCCGGAATGTGTTGGGCTGAAAGCCAAATACTTCTATCTATGCATCAAAACCAGATTTCACGGGACAAAGCATGCAGATCAGGCGAATGACATGACCCAAACTTGTTTAAGCATGACACTACAGAAGTATTATCTGACTTAATGCGGATGTGTTTTCCACATAATTGAGAACAAAGAGCCTTTAAGGCAAAGAAAACGGCCTTCAATTCCAAGACATTAATATGACAGATTTTCTCGTCTTCGGTCCATTGACCCTGTGTTGCAAAATTATTGGTCGGGCAGAAAGCGCCCCACCCATCAAGTGATGCATCCGTTTCTAATTCCCAATCAAAATACCTTCGAATTGGAGAGAAAGAATTCTGGACATTATTTGCCCACCAAATAAGAACATGTTTCGCTCGAAATGATAAAACCATTAACGACTCGTAATTGCCAAAGTTTCTAAGAAGTGCATTGTTTTTCTCAATTTCTAAATCCCTCCTGAAAATGGCTCCGTAAGGTAAGGCTATCTCCGCGGCAAGCATCATTCCTATTACACGTGCAACTTCACGGATTTTAGCCTCGTATTTTCCAGCGAGGGCATGACAAACACTAATGATAGAATCACGTTTCTTTTTCGGCAAAGAAACAGTCATATGACAAGAATCAATAATAAAACCTAAGAATTCAACCCGAGTAGAAGGTTTGCACACAGACTTTTCTCTATTAATGACAAAACCCACAGACTCAAACAAATCTATTCGGTCCTCGACATTGCGAATACAATCTTCGTAATTATGCCCAATCAACAGAGCATCATCAATATAGTTACATGAAATATGACCCAAATTACGGAGAGAAGCAATGAGAGGTTTTAGTACCTTAGTGAATACTCTAGGGGCACTGGCGAGGCCAAATGGTAAAACACAAAATTGAAATAGTTTGCCTAACCACTGGAAGCGAAGAAATTTGCGGTGCTCCTGTGCAATAGGAACAGCGAAATAAGCATCTTTCAAATCAATACATGCAAAAAAGCAATTTGGTTCTACCAAAAGGAGAGCCGAATCGAAAGTTTCCATTTTGAAATGATGATAAGACACAAAATTGTTCAGGTTTTTCAAGTTGATAACGGGTCTAAAAGAACCATCTTTCTTGGGAGTTAAAAATATAGTGGAAATGAACTCCCCTTCTACATGGTTGCATGGCTCAATAGCTTTTTTGGTCAAGAGCTTAATGACTTCGAGATTGATAAGATCCCGTTCCGAAGGTGAGAACGAAATTTCATTTGGAACGAAAGCTTGAAATGGCAAAGAGACAAATTCAATGTGATAATGTTGAATAGCGTCTAAGACCCATGGGTCAGACGTTAAAAACTTCCAGTGATGGGCAAACAGTGCCAATCTGCCTCCAGCACAAGGCAATTTAGATGAGGAAGAAGCTGACTTACTTACTTCATCTACTTGGTTGACTTCTGACTGCTCTTCCGAGCCTTGAACCCCCATCCGTTGTCCTTCTGACGTCGATTCTGTCGATCGTTTGGGGTCTGCTGGAAATCAGAATGAGATCGCCTACGGTGAGCATACGGGGCGTGGCGAGATAGTTTAGAGGAAAAACCTCCTGAAGAAGATATGGGCGTCCGCTTAGGAGGCTGAGAAGAGTGACGTGCCGAAAGGCCAAGTCTCTGTGTATCCCGCAGCTCTTTACATTTTTGCGGTAGATTATCCCCAAAGAGAAAAGCAGAAGACGAAGCCTGCTGCGCATCTTCTGAGCAGAGAGACCGGAACGCCACATTGAGTTCTGGTCTTATCAGTTCCCGGCGCTTCAAATTCAGTTCTACGTTCGCCGTACCAATGAAAGAAATTGCGTCTAGAATAAATCTAGACAAATCCTGACGATTAATGGAATCTTCTCCGTTCGGCAGAAGCTGATCTGCAGCCCGTAACAAGGGTGTGGTAGCTGTAAGGAAAAGCTGTTGAATTTTCTGCAGCTTAGAATCTAAAACTTTAGATTCGGTCTTGAGAATTTGCCATACTTTCGAATTAACTCTGCATTGGGCAATGGAAGTACAATTAGCTGGTCTGGGATACTTCTCAAGCTTGTCCTTCAAAGTGCTGTCCTTTAGTTTAATGCGAAGGAGTTTATTGGTGACGGAAGCCAAATTCTCACTGACGGGCTTGCCCACCCGCTCTGATTGACCGTCAATCAACTCGCTAAATTCACCAAGCACCCCGGTCTGGGCTTCATGCGATTCCTCATCAGAGGTGATAATCTCAACCGGCGTATCAGGCCAATTATTCATTAGCGACATCACTGATGACTGTAGCGTGGAAACAGATGCTGCCAATTCCATCACCGGTGAGCTTTGACTGGCGGGGGGTGCGCCCGCAGAAGCCGGGGTCGTGACGCCCTTATTACCTGTGCTGGCTATTTGTACATCAGGCTGAGCGGGGGGTGCGCCCGCAGCAGCAGGGGCCTTACGGCGACTCTTGGATGACTGCTTCGAAGGCTGAGCGGGGGGTACGCCCGTCAGTAGATATGCAGGGGAAGCACCTGCATCAGGCGGCACTCCAATGCTACATGCGGGGGTTGCGCCCGCATCGCCTATACGGAAAGACCTTTTCCTAGAAAGAGAAGGTAGAGGTTCACCGCCTGCATCATCATACTCCGCACTGCTGCCGGCGGCAAGGGACGGTAATTCGTCTGCCAGGGGAGAACAAGGCTGAAGCAGCTGTTCTAACTCCTTATCCTGATCAGTCATCTCCGTCAGGGCTGGAAGTAGAAGCGTAGATGTTGGTCGATGAAAGCGAAGGCGAGGCGTGTGGTGTATCTCCAATCGGCCACAAAGATGTACACTGGTGTCTGTGGCCAAAGAGTTTAGATACTATTAAAAGTCTTTGCTGTGGCTTTGAGTGGGCCCTTTATACTGTGGTGCGAGGATGCTATTTTGCATATGAACAAAGTCCCGGAGACTTTGAATGTGTGGTATTTCCGATCGGTGGCAGGTGTGCAACCCATACATGATTCCGAATAAATTAGGCGTTACGAAGTAGAATTAGCTGTGTTTTTAGTGTCCTTTATAATCAGTACATTTTGTTCACACTTTTCACGGACCATTTTCGGTTAAATGCTGGAGCATTATTCATATGTGCATCCTCAAATTATTTGTCATTTTCCTTTCTGTCTTTCGAAGGATTTATGTGTAATACTATGTCCTAAAATGGGGTAGGCAGGAGCAGCAAAATAATAACGGCCAGGGGCATTTTTTATAAAACTAAATATATATATATATATATATATATATATATATATATATATATATATATATATATATATATATATATCATATCATGTTTTTTTAATGTTTTGACTGCCTCTTCAAAGTGGAAGTGGTGTACCGTAAATCTTCTTTTGCATATTATGTTTTGTTACCAAATTGATGGAAATGTACATATTGTCCGGACTGTAAACATGTTTCAGCAAACATGTATTGTTGACATACCTGTCATAATGAAGGAGAAATACATGTTAAATTCACTCATTAAAAAATATCTCCCTACAAGCTCAACAACGAATTATCGACCGTTATGTGTTTAAATGGTCTTGAAACGCTTGATTGCTTCCATGCAATGGGCCATTTACAATCATTAGCTTGGACGTAGCTACTCTCGATATATTCTAAAAAAATTGTACCTAGGACGGTACCATTTTAGTATTAAGGTTTCATAGTGTAATCATAAAAAGATAAGTTTTATATGCTATTCTCCAAATCATAATATATTAATTTTAGAATATTAATTAAATATGTTAAGCTGTTTAATTTATATTTTTTCAAAGCGGATTTATAGAGATAGAAATAAAATCTTTTTTTTTTGGGGGGGGGGGGGTACTCTCCCCTTGTTTACTCAATAGAACGTTCCGGATCCAATAGTTTAATAACATTGCAATATGGCGACGCGTCCCTAGTTCCCGTGAGCGTGAGGCCGATCGGAGGTGAGTAACATTTTTTAATGCATTTGTTGTTTTACGTCATTGATATATTTTAACTTTTAGGGTTACCAGAAAACTATGTATTTCCTTTGAATTCTTTATAAGTTTTGTTTTGTAATTTTAGGAAGGTTTTTTATGTGAATTGTGCGATCCATTGAAGGTTAATTATGACACTGTCGAGACAAGACGTCCTGCGCCGCAGATTTCATTCCATCGGCCTTCCGCTTATCCTTCAGCCAGCTCCAGCGGCTGTGCTCGAGCTCCAAACACTGCTACCAAATCAGTTTGTTTACGTACTGACGCCGACATGCATCAGTCATACTCATAGCCATACGGGCTTGATGTTTTATAAAATATGATATTGAACATCAAGCCACACATGGGAAGCAGTCTCCTTTACGGAGAGACAAGTAAACAAAAAAAAAATCAGTGGACAAGAAGATTCATCCATTTCCAAGGCCAAGTTAATGATGTACTATAGAGTCTAGTGCGTAGTGGATCCAGTTTCCGAACACTTTTCAGAAAGGCAGTGTATACAGCCACACGCGTGTGTCTCTACCATACAGCCACACGTGTGGCTGTATCCACCGCCCGGACTGAGGATACAGCCACACGCGTCTAAAATTCTCTGCGAGACTCTGCGCAAGTGCATAGCATCAGCGATATGTACATTTATGCAACAGTACTTGCAAAACTTCATCATGAAGGTTTTTCTCTTGAAATTCACCGACATAGAAAAATATATGGTGGTTGATCCAGTGTCCGAACACTTTTCAGAAAATCAACAATAGCAAATAAAATATCAAACGAATATCTGTCAAACTTACATAATGAATGCTCAAAGTCCTACAGAAAAGGAAGTTGATGGAATTTTAAAAAGACAACGTAGATTTAATACGATATTCCCTTCCGAGTGAACCCCTACCCAACGACGCGGCGTTTTGGTCCCTTGAAAAACGTACTGTATTTCCGAACGTGTGAAACCTATGGGAAAAAGACACAACCTTTGTTTCAATAGTGTGGTTTTCATACGCGTAATCCCACGCGTATGAAAACCCATTTTAGGCGCTTAACTGTACACGTTCGGTAATACAATCTGTTCGGAATTACAGTCCTTGACTATACAAACAATATTTTTACTTCATTATCATCTGATGACAACGAAGTAAAAATATTGTTTGTATGTTAGTGAATTTCAAGAGATAAATCCTTCATGATGAAGTTTTGCAACATGTACCGTTGCATAAATACACACATCACTTGTGCTATGCACTTGCTATGTGCCAGCACGCCGCGCAGAGTCAAAGTGTCGCAGAGAATTTTAGACGCATGTGGCTGTATCCTCCGGCTGGGCGGTGGATACAGCCACATGCGTGTGGCCGTATGGTAGAGACACACGCGTGTGGCTGTATACACTGCCTTTCAGAAAATCAACGATGGCAAATAAAATATCAAACGAATATCTGTCAAACTTACATAATGAATGCTAAAAGTCCTACAGAAAAAGAAACTATGTATTTCCTTTGAATTCTTTATAAGTTTTGTTTTGTAATTTTAGGAAGGTTTTTTATGTGAATTGTGCGATCCATTGAAGGTTAATTATGACACTGTCGAGACAAGACGTCCTGCGCCGCAGATTTCATTCCATCGGCCTTCCGCTTATCCTTCAGCCAGCTCCAGCGGCTGTGCTCGAGCTCCAAACACTGCTACCAAATCAGTTTGTTTACGTACTGACGCCGACATGCATCAGTCATACTCATAGCCATACGGGCTTGATGTTTTATAAAATATGATATTGAACATCAAGCCACACATGGGAAGCAGTCTCCTTTACGGAGAGACAAGTAAACAAAAAAAAAATCAGTGGACAAGAAGATTCATCCATTTCCAAGGCCAAGTTAATGATGTACTATAGAGTCTAGTGCGTAGTGGATCCAGTTTCCGAACACTTTTCAGAAAGGCAGTGTATACAGCCACACGCGTGTGTCTCTACCATACAGCCACACGTGTGGCTGTATCCACCGCCCGGACTGAGGATACAGCCACACGCGTCTAAAATTCTCTGCGAGACTCTGCGCAAGTGCATAGCATCAGCGATATGTACATTTATGCAACAGTACTTGCAAAACTTCATCATGAAGGTTTTTCTCTTGAAATTCACCGACATAGAAAAATATATGGTGGTTGATCCAGTGTCCGAACACTTTTCAGAAAATCAACAATAGCAAATAAAATATCAAACGAATATCTGTCAAACTTACATAATGAATGCTCAAAGTCCTACAGAAAAGGAAGTTGATGGAATTTTAAAAAGACAACGTAGATTTAATACGATATTCCCTTCCGAGTGAACCCCTTCCCAACGACGCGGCGTTTTGGTCCCTTGAAAAACGTACTGTATTTCCGAACGTGTGAAACCTATGGGAAAAAGACACAACCTTTGTTTCAATAGTGTGGTTTTCATACGCGTAATCCCACGCGTATGAAAACCCATTTTAGGCGCTTAACTGTACACGTTCGGTAATACAATCTGTTCGGAATTACAGTCCTTGACTATACAAACAATATTTTTACTTCATTATCATCTGATGACAACGAAGTAAAAATATTGTTTGTATGTTAGTGAATTTCAAGAGATAAATCCTTCATGATGAAGTTTTGCAACATGTACCGTTGCATAAATACACACATCACTTGTGCTATGCACTTGCTATGTGCCAGCACGCCGCGCAGAGTCAAAGTGTCGCAGAGAATTTTAGACGCATGTGGCTGTATCCTCCGGCTGGGCGGTGGATACAGCCACATGCGTGTGGCCGTATGGTAGAGACACACGCGTGTGGCTGTATACACTGCCTTTCAGAAAATCAACGATAGCAAATAAAATATCAAACGAATATCTGTCAAACTTACATAATGAATGCTAAAAGTCCTACAGAAAAAGAAGTTGATGGAATTTAAAAAAGACAATGTAGATTTAATACGATATTCCCTTCCGAGCGAACCCCTTCCCAACGACGCTGCATTTTGGTCCCGTGAAAATGGTATTGTAATTCCGAACGTGCCCCTATGGGAGAAATTTCCTCATTATGCTTAGTCTAATCAACAAAAATATTACACACACACTTTTTGTTATCACTCGTAGTTCGGCAGGTCGATCGCACGTTCTACACGAACATGCTTTATATCTAGGGTTGCCAATATATAAATAACGGCCACTGCATGCAAGTTTGCAGCTATCACTCTCTCTCTCTCTCTCTCTAAACCGTTAAACGTTAGACAGCAACGGATCGGTCGTGAGGTCTTTGAAGTCTTTGAAATTGGCAGTTTTAGGTTAAAGTTTCATTCAAAATAGAGATATTTTTCAGAATAAGGGATTTTTCAATCAATTATTGAATCGTTTTCATGGTTTCATGTAAAAATAAGATACTATTTACGTGTTCGTTTTTTTTGCCTCATTTTGTGATCTGCTGCCCTTTGTTCTCTGTGTGGAGAACATGGGCGTAGTCCCACGCGTATGAAAGGTTAAGCCATTTTAATGCGCCTAACTTAACTGTACACGTTCGGTAATACCATCCTGTTCGGAAATACAATGCTTGACTATACTAAGTTTGGTCTGGATCCAATACCTCGCATGTGTGAGTGTGAGTGGTCTGGATCTATCATCTAGATTAGATCTAGACTGTAGACAGTGAACCTTGCAAACCACCGTCAGAGTTTGCACTCTTCTTCCTCTTCCAGCCCATCCGATCCCTTCAATGATCAGATCATGAGAAACATGAAAAAAATTACAATTTATGGCGACATAAATGTGGATTTTTAATGTTCATATGTAGCTTTTCTCTGTGACTGTGGCTGTGCAATTAGCATTACAAGGATGGTGAGATCAGCACGGAATGTGCGCTGTAGATGAACGGAGTACAACTACAACTTGGGCAGTGCAATGCTGAGCAGTTCCGAGGCGGTATGCTAAATTTACTCACACCATCGCATGCATTGATGGCAGTCTATACGCGTGCGAGATGTTAGCATGTTCAAATTTAGCATGCCGCTTCCAGTGTGTGGCTTGATGTTCAATGTTATATTTTATAAAACATCAAGCCTGTGTGGCTACATCAGTCATGACACGACTGGCTCTGGCATGACTCAATTTAGAAGGAAATATAATTCATATTCATTATGGGTTTCAGGTTAGGCAAAGACAAACATGGCAAAACAAAATTGCAGTGGCTCCTTGCCAACCAGGTTTCATAAATTCATGTCCCCTTATCAATGCTACCAGGCCAGAATGTCACTCTTCTTGACAATGGAATTGGCCTTCCAAAGTTCCAACTCAATCCAACTTTAAGCTTGCTTCCCTAGCCCTCTCAAATCCATTCCTATGCTAATATGAAGCTGTGTCAATTTTGGTGGTGATCTACCTCTAACTAGTCTAGTTGAAGAGGTAAAAAAAACACAAAACATTAGAATAATGAGCAAAATTGTGGGGAAATAGACCTCTACTTCATTTTTGTAAAGTAATCCTGATTACACGTCAGTCATGAGGGTCTAGGATGATAAATTGTATTCTTTCCAGACAAAATATTCAAGTGGATCTCTATTACCTGACTTGATTCATTGATCAAGTGAAATTTTCAGACTGTTTTTTTTTTGTGTCTTGCTCCTTGAAATGATCTGACGAGAATCAATTGGAATACATAGATCTAGATCTACTCACCTACAATATAGTATGGCTATGGGAGGCAATCCCGGCAGTAGAGACATGCAGGCGCGCCGGAAGCAGTTTGGGATTGGGGGGGGGGGCAAACATTCAAGGGGGCTCACCTTTCAAGGGCTCATGTCTTCTCATCCCTAAAAAAACACACACGCTTTCCCACCCTCTCACAACAATACAGATCCTACTGCTAAATCAAAATTTTACTCAAAAATTCTCCGACAAGCATTTTGGGGGTGTATTTTTACTCGAAAATTCTCTGACAAGCAAAAAAAAAAAAAAAAAAAAAGTTATCAGCATTTTTGGGGTGTATTTTTACTGGAAAATTCTCTGACAAGCAAAAAAAAACAAAACACCAGAATTATGCTAAAATTCTGCTAAATTTTTGTCAAATTATGCTAAAGCGGTCAAAATTCTGCCAGAAAGCAGAATTCTGCCAACTCTGGCAACCTTGCATCTAATACAAAACCTCCATTACGTTGAAGTTTAAAGTTTGAATGCTTTATCTGTCTTCAGTGATCTCCATGAATACGAAAATGAATACAAAGGCTTACAGTTACGTAATAAAGCAATCAAGCTTTTAATATACACACGATTTTTACTCCTTTACTACTGATTTTTTTTTTTTTTTAATGGGGGGGGGGGGTTTTTTGGGGGGCAAAAATGCGTTTTGCCCCCCCACTTTTTCGTTTGGGGGGCGACCGCCCCCCCTGCCCCCCCACTTCCGGTGCCTATGGAGACATGGTGTGTGAGGTTATCTGTGTGAGTGCCCTTTTCTACATGTAGGATTTTGGAGGAAACAAAACATCAAGTAGACTAAGGTATCATAACATTAAAAGGGAATATTTAGAGCAATCTGAGTTCAAAATCACTTTTAAAGCTTACAGCCCCCTAACGAATTATACATCATTAAAAAGACATCAAATCACCTACAGTGTACCTACATGTACATTAGAAAGGCTTTTTTGTGGTGCAATGTCGCCTTTCTCAGATGTACAGGTACGTGTAGTCTAGATCTACATTTAAAACATGCATCATATGCTCCACAAATGTCTTCTTTTTTTCATGTTAATTATACTTTGTGCATTTTTGCTTTTGAATAGTAGATCTAGGGTTCTATATCTTAGCAGCAGCAAACCAGTATGATTGGCATATTTGGGACTCTCCTTGTGGGATCTGCGGGCATGACCAGCTGTCAACAGTTAAAGATTGGGTCATTTCACAGGGTTGGGACAATTTTTGTGACATACCAGAAGTGAGGAACTATGTCTTTTGTAAAAAGCATGGCCATTTATGTTGAGAAGTACTGTACATGTACAATGTAGCTTCGTGATGAATCAATATGGCAGACCAAAATTGTATGTAATGTTATATAAATGTGATGTCCATGTAACGGTCAAAAGAGAATTTATGCATTTTAAGCAAAACTTTGAAAGATTACCAACTGAAACAGGAATGATTCTGGCTAGGCACTACTAAACATATTCATTGCATAGAAATCTTCAGCGGATGATTTCATCTTCCATGTGTAATAGAAGATCTCATACCAGCGTTACATGGACATCGTCATAATTTTTGCCCCAACCTCATGAAATGACCCGGTTCATACCTGAAGTGGCTATTGTTCGCAGTTGCACTTTTTTATATTCCAATCAAAAACAAATAAAATGACTAGTCTATGAGACATTCAAAGCCAAATGGTTTAGGATTACAGAGCATAATCTTAGTATGGTTGATTAGGGTGAGTCATTCTAATTCTACTGCATCTGCATCTGGTACTCCGCAAAGTCCACTTCTGGATGCAACGCTGAGGTGAAGAAACTTGTGAGTGTGAAGCTGGTGGGCGGTTGTGTAAAGATTAACAAAGTGCAAGTAAAAACTACCTGCAGTATTGAGTTTTGTCATTCAGGGGAGGGAATGTGTAGCAGTAACCAGGCATATTTCATCATATTCCTGCTCTTTCTCTCATTTTTGCATTATGCTGTTTTCTTTTTTTGTGTATACAGGTGTTAAGAAAAATAATCGCCAATGCACCATGCAGATAAACAGACATGGAAATTTGAGATAGATGTACTTTGTAGCAACTGAAGTCCTGAACTTGTAGTAGAAGAGGAACAATGGACGTGAGAATACGGGATCCAGGTTTAATGCCTAATAATATGACATCATCACCTGTGAATTATGAGATGGAGTCAAGCGTTGGTTTTGCTTCCAATGCCAATTTGGATACAAGCTTTGAGCTGATGTCTGCTAGCCAACTCCGAGATCAACTTAGAGTAAGTGATAAATATTTACTTGGAACACTTTAAAGTTGAATTAATGAAAGACCTGTGGAGGGGGAAGCATATATTTTAGAAACTATGAAAATGGGAAAAAAACTATCACTTTGACTTGTTTCATAATAATGCTGGTTATACTTCGATCAAACCTCTGTTGATTGTGATTGGGAACTAGGTACATGTAATTAAAGGAATTCTGCTTTTTTTCTTTTTTTTTAAGTACTACTGGTAATGATTTTCAAATATGATTTGTAGTGTTTGAACAGTGCAGCAATAAATTTTAGTTGATAATATGATACATACATGTATACTATTTACCCAAAACATCTAGTCTAAATTTATACAATTTGAGGTTTCATTTTAAAGTTTTTTCAGTTTTATGTATTTCCTTAATAAGTTTGTTTATTTTGTCAATAGTATTTTGCAATTAAGTTGTGAAAATATATATAAGGAGAATTGTTCTCCTTGTAAGATGAGATATTACTATGTAACACATACATGTAAGGCACATTCACACACATGAAAAAACGAGATTCTGATCGCGATAAGAACCTCCCTTTTGCTGCGACCATTC
Source organism: Heliocidaris tuberculata (assembly GCA_025618425.1). NCBI lineage: Eukaryota > Metazoa > Echinodermata > Echinoidea > Camarodonta > Echinometridae > Heliocidaris > Heliocidaris tuberculata. The sequence goes on along the minus strand of CM046839.1, from coordinate 26,521,356 downwards.
ACACACGCGGAAAAAAGTCGCTGGCAAATAATATCAATATTATTAGACCCGCATTGCACATGCCCAAACTGAGACCCAAGTCTGATGACCCCGTCTTGATTTGGCAGGCACGTGCGATTCAAACTCCTAAAGGTTCGCAGTTCATGGCGAGGATACTACTGCAGGATTGCATGGTGCATTGTGGGATAGAAAATATTAATACTCACTGTTGTTCACACACTCAGTGTTCGGTCGTATTAGTGAGATTTTTCTGAAAAACCAATAGTGAGATTCTGAGTTTTTTGGATTCACACTCATGAAAAAAGTGAGATTTTGATCTCGATTCATAGTTAGATATTTAAATCTCAGTAATTGCTCTTAGTGTGAATGCCCCTTAATTTATGTCTACTCGGAATGCAAACTAAGATTATTTTTTTACCTTTTATGTGTAAGAACTAAACCACTGCAATATTGTATACCCAGCATTCGGCATTACACAATCTGCACAAAATAGATTTAAAATAATGTGCAGAGAATATAAGGTAGACTTCAGTTAAAAACTAAATTCAATTTGTACAGTAATATGTATTACATTCCATCATGTTAGGAAAACAAAAGCTTTAGAAAGTTTGAATGGGGTGATTGTCATATTGCATACATTAGTGAACTTTGCCCATTATAGATTACCTTTTGCTCTCAAGGTACATGTATTTTACATGTGTTTGCCTGTAACGTTGGAAGAATCTTCCTCCATGCCTTGTTTAGGGTATAACCTTAATCTTTGACTGTGTATTATGTTCAGGTTATAATATCCATTTTGGGAAAAATAAGGATCATGCGATCAAGAACCTGTAGGCAAATTCTCACTAGCCAATGTGTAGCGTAAAACGCGAAAACGTGTCTGGTCTGATAAACTAAGTACTGCTGTTGGAAAATACAACTTTAGCTTAGTGTCAACCTTGGCCATGTAAACAGTACAAGTTATGGCAAGTTTACTTGGCAAACAAAGGACATGTACAAGATTATGCCATTTGACTACTGTACTCTTGTAATGGTGATTTATTAATCCATAAAGGTATTTTGTGTTTGAGATATTTTCTCCCACACAATCAGTTTTAGAGTTATTTGGATGGGGCTTTCCTAATGAAAAAGTAAGATTTCACTGGATGTGATTTTTCCAAAGATATCAATTTTTCATTGAACTATATTTACTCTCCAATCCTATGATTAAATTTACTGATATATATTCAAGTAGAAGGGGGTATGGTCTGCATTCTGTATATAAGGTTACTTACATGAGAGAAACAATTCTTGTACATAAATAACTAGTACTTCATTAATAAATTCTTAGCTTATAAACAAATTTTTGTTGCAATTTCAATTTGAAAGAGCCATTAACACAAGCATCGGAGAACAAGCTAACTAGAGATGTGATGGCATAATTGATTCATATATCTAGAAAGTACTTTACAAATGTTCCGTTGTGTCCCTTAATTGCATAAAATTTATTTGACTCATCTGTTAATTGATGTGAATGTACTCTATTGAAATCCAGTAGATTGTGAAATCTAAGTGACAAGATAAGTGATATATTTTGTGTTAAATTACCCCAGCCCTCTAACCTATCCCTCTCTGATGCTGTCAAGATAGTTGCAGCAAACTAGACTTAAGTACAGGTTCAATGTTGTCAAAGGAAACCTCAGTATTTCTGTATTTCTCCATTTCTATAGAGAGAACAGGGTAAAAGAAGAGAGAAGGAGGCAGAGATAGATGTTTTGAAGAGAACGACTGGATCAAGTCTGTATGGAGGGAGCTCTACCCCTAAGTCTTCCTCTCCCATTCATGGCAGAATGTATGGGGATCATGTGCCTAGTAACAGCCAAGATTCAGATTCAGGAATAAGGTAAGATTAATACTCGTTAATATGTAGTGTAACAGTAATGGAATTAATTCAACCTGCAAATCCCCCCTGACAAAAATAAAGGTAGATGCTGTATGTAGAATGTCTCAATAGAAAAACAGATATGGCATGATTACAAACAATATTTTTATCAACAAATTAACAGTTTGGTTCTGTGAGTAAATTTGATTCATATTAATAAGTGTTGATATTTGAGATCATATCCACCTTTCTGCTTTGATCATTAACAATTTGTTTCATTTTTCTCATTGTAAATCAAATTGAGGTATATGTAGAATGGGGTAAGAGAAAAGTTTCAGTGATCATATTTAAAATCTAAAATAGCCTTTTTATATGGTGATGCACCATACCAAATAACCATTTATTAAAAATGGTTTCAAGTGCTAAACATAGTCCCTATTTACTTGTAAATTGTCATACATGTATACATTCATTTTTATCCTAATTTTTTTTTTTTTAGCCATGGTGGGTCAAGAAAATCCCCTTACCATCATCTGACCCCACCCCAGCAATCTAGCTCCCTCCCCCAAGTCTCCAATCACACTGCCTACGGGAGCCACTCCTCAGCTGCCCCCATCATGCCCCGTACCGTCGGGTCATCCCCCTACCTCTCTGGCTATGATAGTGTGGGAGGAGGGGTGCCAGGGGGAAGCACTAGCGGGGTGGGGGCGGAGTTATGGAATACGTCCCCATCGTCCATGAAGAACATGAAGGATGCCATGTACGAGAGTGAGCAAAGGAGACTGGCATTGGTGGAGAAGCTGAGAGAAGCACATGACACATTACAGGTTGGTAGTAATGACACCTATTATCTCCAAACAGGAAAATTTTAGGGCCATTTAGAGACCTATATGAAACATTACTTATTTATGGGTGCAAATTGCCATTTATCTCCAGTTGTTTTCAGTATTGGCTGAATATTTCTCTAATGAATTGGATGCTTTTGTTGTGCACTAAAATTCTGCACAGCTTCTATTTTTAGAAGAGTGTCAGTGTTGCCAATTTGGATTTATCGAGCCTTTGATTAGTAAAACTATTGCATAAACCTTTTTTTCTACAGAATCAAACCGAGAAGCTGTGTAGCAGTGAGGGGATGCTGAACGATACACACCATACCTTGGCAAATCTGTCATCCACAAATGAGGTAATATGTAGCAATAACGTAACTTCTGTCACTTTGTAGAAAGGCTTTCAATGTAGAGATCAACTTTTTGGTAGCATTTCATTATACAAATTTATGTTTTACACTCCCTCCTAACATATTGAATAGTGCTGTTCAAAATTAGTAGTGTAGAGATGACAATGAAGCTGCTTTATTTCTTGACATTAGGGTCCAGTGACGTGTGATGTTGCGTCACTTACTCAAATTTGATTCTTTTTTTTTTTGTTTCTTTAATGCAGTCATACAGATCATTTAATAAATGTGTTTTTATTTGAATAAGAACTAAAAGAACAGTAAAAAAATAATTAGCTTCTGGAAAAAGGTAATTAAAGGCATTTCATTGAAATATATGAGCACTTTTAGATGCATGACATGTATATTGCTAGAGGGTGAATTTGCCATATGCTGTGTAATATCATCCTCATCTTCTTCATACATAACACGTGCCATGTTTTCGTTTGACATCCAGGCCCTTCAAAAAAGGTTAGTTGAAGTGCAGAAAGAGAGAGACAGTTCTGTAACAGATAAGATGGATTCTATTCGACAGCAAGGCCTCCTCCAGCAAAGGTTAGCAATGTTCTTCACTTTGATGGAAACATACCTTCCTACACCTACAAAAAAAAAAAATGATTTTAGCAGTGTAAGAAATAATTCTTTGCTTACAGATGTTCTTTAAGGATTTTATGTGGTAAAAGTGCTTTCCTTGCTTTGATTTTGATATACTTCACGGATCTCACCAGAACTTTCAAGAGCTTAAAGGGAATGTTGGGTTCTGGGAAAGGTAAAAAATAATTTGTGAGCTTTCTCATTCTTTTTATGTTAGTTTGGAAGATTATCATGGTAGATACGTCCCCTGAAAAAGATTGCTCTTCAAATGCCCTCACTTTCAAAATATGACAAGAAACAGCTGAAATGTTCGGCCCCGAAAATTTGTGTGTAGTCCCATATACAGATTTCTGTTTACAGTGCATGTGACTCTCGGGAGGAATGAGTCAATATCTTATCATTTTGGTGATTCCAAAACCTTACAGCATACACCAATTCTTATGTGCTATATAATCAACGTTTCCCAATTGCTTTGAGACAGTTTCTTTCACAATTCAATCTCCTGACCAGAATTCAACTTTGTCTTTAATTGCTCTGTGCTACGTTATCTGTTGCTATAATTCTGATAGCCAAATTTGACTGTATCTTCTCTGATCAGGGCCCCGTTTCATAAAACTTGTCATCAATGACAAGTTGCAATAACTGTTATAAGCTACTGAAATCCTTGCATCTGATTGGCTGAGAGCAAATTTATTGGTAAAAATCACAGACAAGACACTTGATGAAACCCCTCCCCCCTTCCTGTTGTACTTTGACATGCAAACTACTTGGTACATAGTTGCTATAAAATAGCCAATTTTGATTTTATCATTTCTCATCTCTCGTAGGGTCAGTGATTTGGAGCAGGAACTGAAGAGCTTAAGAGCCGCTCACTCTGCTATCCAGGCCGAGAACCGGAAACGGGATGTTCTTGTTGATCAGACGTCACGGGCGATGAGTCTTTTGGATGAGGAAAACAAGACATTCCAACAGGTAGGGGCTGAGGCTTATCCAGCACTTTGTGAAGAGGGGGTATAACATCATGAAAAAAATTTGATGAGCAAAAACAAGCAAAAAAAAAGTTATTAGATTTTCGGGTGCCTTTTTACTCCAAAATGTGCTGAAAACCCAAAAAAGGTCATCATGTTAAAAAGGGGTGCACATTCTTGTGGTTGTGTATTTAGGGCATGCTCTGGGGTTTTATGGGGGGGGGGGGGGAACAGGCCAGTTGTGCCCACCCTCCTCTGAAATTCTCAAATAGGTAGGGAAGCAATCAAACTTGCAGCCTAGGGGGAAAAAAACTTTGCAGCAAAATGAAATAATGCAAGTGTGATGCTTCACATTTATGTATCTTATTACGTACAAATTTGTGAGGACACTTGGGAGCCTTTGTCGTGAACAATAACTTTTTACACCCCCACTTGCCACTCATACACATGAAATGGTTTTATTTTACCTCAGCAATTTTTGAGGTGGTTTAATACATTATGTGTGAACAAGGCTATACTGCCAAAGATGTAACAGTCTCAAATGGTATAGGTTTAGCTTGGAATCAAAGCTCCAATTTATAGGAAAAGTTGACTTTGAGTGGAAAATGAAAGGAAATCTGAAGAGAGGGAGAAGTATGATAAAGTTTTTTTTTAAATATAGCTCTTGAAATATTCAATACTATTTCTGTTTTTTTTGTATCAAAATATGGAACAATTGATTCAGTTGGCTCACACATGGAATTTTTATGGGATTCCTGATGTGAATTTAAGGCATTGAACAGTTTTCAGTGTTGATTACCTTATCATGGTTTATTTGAATGTGTTGCACAACTTGTATGTCTGGTTTCGTGAGGAAATCCATGAGTGTACTCTTAACTCTGGAGTTAGCAATAATTTTTTTGTTCACTTCTTAGACCAAGGACACAATGTTTAAGGAAGCTCTAGCCTTGAAGGAGTCCATCATGATTGCCAAGGCTAAGAATGAGAAGCTTGAAGCAGAGGTCAAAGAACTTGAAAAGCTCAATGAGGTTAGTGAACTATTAAAGATAAAATAAAGTTCTGGTCATGCAATTAATTTGTGTAAGAAACTGTCTAAAAGCAATTGAAAAAGGCTGATCTTGTCTACATTAGAATTGTTGTATACTGTGAGATTTGGGAATCATCAAAATTATACGAAATTAAACACAATTTCGCTGAAAAGTAAATGCACTGCACACACACATTTAGCATGAATTTTCAACCCGAACATTTCAGCCATTTCTCATCATATTTTTCGAATATGAGGACATTCAAAGAGCAATTCTTTTCAGGCGACATTTCTACTATGATGTTCTTCCAAACTGACATAAAAGGAATGAGAAAGCTTATAAATTATTTTTCACCTTACTCAGAACTCACCTTCTCTGTATATAACTTTGCCATGTGGTCATGCTAAATTATGCTATTTCATTTCAGAAGGAAAAAAGTAGACAATTTGGTCATTATTGTACATTAAAAGACAGAGTATTATAATTTGATCACTTAAAAAGGTCATCTTATTTGTAGAGCTAATTAGAACAAGTTCTCTTATTATGTAATCAAATTTCCTTGCAAAATTTTACCTAAAAGCAATGGCAGGCTTTGTCAGATGCCTGTAGACAGACTCTCAGACTGCTGGACTGCCATTACTTTGTCTTTGGCTAGTCTTCACCACCAAGTCCTAGAATGCCGCAATAGAATCAACATAGTGAAATTCACAGTTCTGGACCCATACTGAATGGGGAAAAAAGAGAATTAAATTCAGGACTATTTTTTTTTTCTGTGATACATTGGAACCTTGTCATAAAGAAGACTAATATATCCAACTCTTGTTATATCAATGGAAATTTGCCTGTCCTACTTCTTTGTATTTATTGTTTTTCAGTCTTTCACCAAAAGGTTTCAATACAAGGTAATTGTCCCCGCCGAACGAAGTTCGCGAGGGGACTATGAAACGGGCTCCGTTCGTGTGTGCGTGTGTATGTGCGCCCATTTAAAGCGATGACATATGCATGAACTTTACATTCGGACCGATGACACACAGCGAACCGATGACTTCATCGGTTGGCAGACCTGCGCAGTTAGACCCAAATTACATGCTTTTGCATATAGGGGTAGGTCATCATTTAGTGTTACACTAACAAGTCGTCGGTTGTATAGTAAAATTTCAGACGGGTCATTGGTTATGCGGTTGAATTCTACACACACAGGTCATCGGTTATGCGGTCAAATTCTAGGTTGTAAAAGATGTCATCAGTTAATATGCGCGCACAGGTACGTGTGTGTGTGTGTCCGTCCGTCCGTCCGTCCGTCCGTGCGAATTTTGATTCTGATTGTTTTATCTGATAGGGCTTGGTGAGGGCTTCCAAACTTCTACACAGAATCGTGAAATTCATTAATTATGCAAATTCATGCAAATTTATTCAAAAATGACGAAAAATGCTACTTCTCCTCTATTTCACATCGGATTTTGATTCCAATTGTTTTATCTGATAGGGCTGGGTGGGGGCTTTCAAACTTCTACACAGAATTTTGAAATTCATTAATTATGCAAATTTATGCAAATTTATTCAAAATTTACGAAAAATGCTACTTCTCCTCTATTTCACATCGGATTTTGATTCCGATTGTTTTATCTGATAGGGCTGGGTGGGGGCTTCCAAACTTCTACACAGAATTTTGAAATTCATTAATTATGCAAATTTATGCAAATTTATTCAAAATTGACGAAAAATGCTACTTCTCCTCTATTTCACATCGGATTTTGATTCCGATTGTTTTATCTGATAGGGCTGGGTGGGGGCTTCCAAACTTCTACACAGAATTTTGAAATTCATTATTCATGCAAATTTATGCAAATTTATTCAAAATGGCTGAAGGTTCATAATGTTTTCTTGTTTTATATTTCAGTTGTATACCTTCATTGTTGGTATTCTCTTCTTTTGCATGCAGTAACATTATTATTTTATTCACTAAAGTTTTTCACTGAAGTTTTAAGGTTCAGGCTAGTTAATTTCCACAGATCTGCACTTCCGGCAGGGACATTTATTACGCATTGCATAATTTACTCATTCACTTGTTTCCTTGGTCCCAAGGAGTTTGTTATGAGGTTCCACTGTGCTACAGGTTAATCATTGTTTGACATATATAAACTCTCTCTTTTTTCTTTAAATCTCTGATGTCAATTTTTACGTTTTCATCATTGACAGAGCCGTGAGATGCTTGCAGCCCGGAACACTGAGCTGAACGCCTACCTCATGGATGAGAGAAGACAAGTGGCTGAACTCCTGCATCAGGTTGATCTTCTCAAAGGGGATTTCATGAGAGCCAGTGAGGTGAGGGCTAAGGGTGGTCTTTCTAACACCTCTTTCTCTTCCCTTTCTTATCCATTCAAAATCCAATATTATAAAGTTGGATAATACATCCCATTTTGCATGCATTGTGCATTTAGAAAAGTCAGATTGTGTGTAATTTTCACTATCATTATTGACAATTGAATAGGTTGATGCACTATAGTGCTAACATTCCATTTTTTTTATTACAAGATGAATAAATTTTAGAGCTATTGTAATTACAACACAAAGCAACGGACGATAAGTTGGCTGTTTTGTGAGCTTATTATTTGAATATAAATATGACACTTCTAATGTTGTAAGTGAATGGTCAAGGATAATGTTAACGCATGTCACTGTTCATAACCTGTAGATCTGTAACACTTAACGATAACTGATCACAGCATAATGTTCTGATTTCCAGGAGCGAGATGTCTTCCAGAGCCGAGCTATTCAACTGGAGGATAAGTGTTCAGACCTCAACGCTCGTTGCGTCAGCTCATCTGCCTCTAAAGAGAGACTGATGCAGGAGAAGCTAGACCTACAGCAAGCACTCAATCAAAATATGCATGAAAAAGAAGATATCATTAAGGTATGGCAAGTGATATTGAGCTTAGCGTAGTTAGGCAGATAAGTGATAAAATTGTGCATTTTTACCTACAAGCATGAAATTTGGCACAGTGGTAGAACATCAAGTAAAAAGCATTTTAAGAAGGGGAGCCACCTGAAAAAGGTCAAAGGTCAGCCGTGGCGGCCATTTTTAAAAATGGCCGCCATAACCCCTATCTTGGATTATTAAATCATCAATATCTTGAGAACCATTTGAAAAATCTCACTCAGATCTTGCATAAGTATGCATGACCACTACATGATACATTTAAGAGATTTTCGTATCGTAAGGTCAAAGGTCAAAGGTCATAGGGTCACATAAGTGGTATAATTTGAGTTAAATCTTGTTCCTCCACAAATTCAACAACCAATAACGAGACTGAAAGGGAAATATGAAGTGCATCTATGTGTCAGTGTAGAATGATGACCCAGGAGGATGTTGAGGTCAAAAGGTCAAAGGTTGAATGTTAAATGAGCCTTTACAAGATCAATGCAAATAACATATTAAGTGCAAAAATATGTACTTAAATTGAATTTCTGCAGAAGAAATATCTAAGACATAAAACTAAGTAAATTTGTATCAATCAGACCTACACGTACATGTATCTGTCAATATAGAATGATAAACAACAGATCATGAGCTAATAAGTTCAAAGGTCAAATGTCACATAGGCCTTTGCACACTTGAAAAAATGGTATTTGCTGCTGAAATGTGTATATTTCTGTACGTAAGTAGAACAAGTATGAAAATGTGCAGACCATGACCTATTTGACCTAGAAATGTTAAAGGGAAAGTCCACCCTGGTATTAAGTTGACTTGAACAAAGGAAGAAAAATGAGAGCAACAGATTAGTGAAAGTTTGCGCAAAGAAATAAGAAAGTTATGAATTTTTGAAGTCGTAATCAATCAAACACAAATTGGCAACTCCATGACGTATCTTGCGAGCTCCTCTCCCATTTGCTCAGTACAGAAAATCCCATACATTTTCATTTTTTTTAAATTTTTGGATGAAGGAATAAATTTGTTTCATTACAGGTGTTGTGTAAAAACATACAGCAATTATTATATCTAAGGTGCATATATGATTTAATATTTTCTTTAGAGAAAATTGAAATTAATAATTTTTGGGGTACAGGGTGAATAGGAGAGGAGCTCGCAAGATATGTCACGGAGTTGCCAATTTGTGCTTGATTGATCACAACTTCAAAAATTCATAACTTTCTTAATTCTTATCGGATTTTACTCAAACCTTCACTGTTCTATTTCTTTAATTTTTATGCTTCTTTTAACACCAACTTGTAATCAGGGTGGATTTGCCCTTTTAGGCCACAGAATTCATCAAAATAAATTCTTATCCAAACGAATAAAATTAACAGAAGTACTGTGATCCTGTGTTTCTCCTATATAGAGTGTATAGTAAGAAGCAGCGGATTTTGTCCATATAATCTTATATGGAAATGCAAACAAAAGATAAACATACCTCAGTCTGCAGTTGATAAAAGAATAGTCAAAGGTTGTCCTTTACCTGTTCTTAAGTGTCACAATATTTCCCACCACATGGTTGGCACAAAGCAGTGCACTTCAAAGCAGCCTTCTTACATCTGCAATGCCCTCTGCACCCTCTTTCAAGCTTGCAACCACAGTGGATGAGTTCTCTTGATGACTTGGTCACCTCGGGAAGGGTGGTCCACAACGGCTTCCAGTGTGGTGGGTCTATCCACCCCCAGTCCTTAGGTGAGGGCATTGCCAGATTCCGGTCCATAGCTTTGCCCCAGCAGTGACCGCCTTGGTAGGCAGCCCTTTTGATGTGCTGCACTAAAGCTGCCCTAGTCGGAGGTATTGCATCCATCGCTCGTCCCTTCTTTGTGAACATATCTCGTCGAGCTTCATCAATGTTTGTCAATGTGCTGGTTCGATCATAGAGGAGGATAATGAATCGTTCAAGCGTGGCAAAATCTTCTTCACACACTTGTGACACTCCAGTGGACAGGGTTAGGAAGGTCGATGTTACTTCATCATAGGTCTTCCAGGTTTCCCAGGCTGTTTTCTTCCCCTTGGTGTTGAAGGATGATACCGTATCACATCCTGTCAAGGCATGGAACATTGGAAGAGCCTGCGACTTGTCTGGGCCAAGATGTGCTGCAATTTCGTGGGTTGGAATGTATCTAAGGTGTTTCCCTGTCCCAAATGCCAACCATAGCTCTGAGACCTTGAGCTTGCTAGCTGCAGCTATAGCCAAGCACACTACGTCTGTGTCTACTGTGCGGAGTAGAATCTTACTGTTGCCCTCATAGACAGCATCTGCCAGGTGCAAGATCATCCTTGTGTCCGCCTCTTCATGATCACAAGGGGATAATCGACAAGTGTCTCGAGGAGGGTTGCAGAGCACATCTGGGCCATTGGTGGTAACAACCTGCTTGCTGGTTTTCATACTGGCAATGTGCTTTGCCAGGAAAGCAAACAACTCTGTCTTGTTGGCATCGACACGTAGAAATTGTTGCCAATTTCCTGGGAGTTTGGTGGATCCAAGGACTCTTCTCCTGACACCTTTCCCACGTTTGCTTCTCGCGTGACATTTCAAGCTGTCCTCACTGTACTGATCCCAGACAATATCCACTCGATTAGCATATTGCAACTGATGCTCTACATATGGCAGGAACACATTTAATGCATAATCATCAAAAGTCCTAGCAGTAACAGGTTTGAGGATGTTCACCACCACAGCTCCATCTAGGATGATCACATCAGTATTTGGGTAGTTGTCTTTGGATTCAGCACATTTCTCTAAAGGTGCAATGAGGTCAGATTTGGTTCCTTGTCTTAAGTTGCCACAATAAGACAAAGATGGTGGGCAAGCTTGATTTTCATGACAGAAGAACTCATCCAGATTACCATCTCGTGATTGACAAGCAATGTACAGTCGTGAGAAAAGTGAGCAATCACTTTTTAGAGAAGACACTTGCAGGCTGGCACTAGACTTCTTTCTAGGAGGAGCTTCACTGAACAATGAGAGTTTGTTCTTCTTGATAGGTTCTGAAAGAGAAGTTCCTTGTTCAAGCAGTCGATCTGTGACAAAGGCATCAAACTGCTCCTGACCCGTCTCCTCAGCCTTACGTACTGTAGCCACTGCATCTACTTGAATTATGTCCCTTGTGTCTAGTTTCAAAAGGTCTTTTGACTCTTCTAAGAAGGGGTTACCCATTTCTTCAATCACTTCAACCATACTTTCGACTTGTTCGACAAATGTCACCTGATGACTTTTCGTCTGCTCATGATGCCTTGTTTCTTGGTTTACTCTTTTACGTCGTCCCTCGAATGATGCCTCAAATTCTCTTGTCAGTCTTGCCACTTCCGGTCCTGCAACCATCCAACGTCTAAGTGCCTGTGGGTTCTGAGTGAGGCCAACTGCTCCACCTTCACTCTTCACATCACCATTATTCTGTTCATGTGCCTGATCAATTGCCATGCATGAGAAAGGCCTCCTTGTCTTGCGAACAGTGAAATTTCCCTTGTTGAACTCAGCAGCGATCTCTGGATGGGCCTTGCTCAGATTAACCATGTCTCGAATGTGGACTGGAACCCATCTTGCATAGTTTGTGTGGTCAAAGCTGAAAAGCCATGGTGCAAGCTTCGTCAGGCAGTCTACATACAGAGGGAAATTTGATTCTCTCAAAGATCTGATGTATGTCAGGACAAGGAGCTCCAACTGAAGAGTTGTATGCCAGTACTGGAATTGGGGAATCTCCTTTTTCTGCCGTGCACACCAATCATCAAACTCCTCAAACTGAGAGCCTGGTTCTAATGTCTGCTTGTAATGAGCATATGCCTTCTTTAACAAGATGTGGAGGCTGCCAGCAGTTACTTGATGTGCATGTCTTGTGCGTGTAACATGAGACACTTTCAGATACGATTCTGCAGTTCCTGGTGATGCCACCTTAGCCTGGATAAGTGCCTCCACCCAACCAGAATCTTTTAGCCAGTCTCCTATCACTTTGAGTCCAGCCATCTCAATGTGCAAGCCTCCCAAGAGGATGACAAATTTGTCCTCTCCATACCTTAGTGGCCAGTGCCACTGTATTTGTTTGGCAATGGTGTAGAGTGGTTGATCAAAGGTGATCACTGGTACTTGAGCTGGGTTGAGTAGCTGCACAGCTTCCTTGATTTTGTCCATCGAGTGGCGTATCATGGCAACAGACTTGGAGTCATCTGGGAACAGGGGCATCAGTGCTGTAATAGTTGGTGTAGAATACTGATCAGGTTGTCGACTTGCATGGTATGCTGCCCAGGATATGTTGCTGTCGTTATTGACGTCTTGTAGCTCACTCTGCTCCACGTTGTTTAACCATCTATATTAAAAAAGAAATGCAAAGATGCGATGAGCTTTTAAAAGTATGATTTCTCTTTCTTTTTTTCGTAATGGAAATATACTGAAAAATGTATTTTACTTCCCTTAATACCATTAACGTATAAAAGGAAATCTAAGTATTTGTCAGTTAAAACTATTCAGTTGATGGGCAGGCAATCTACCATAATTGTTGTTATTTGTTTTGTTTTGTTTTGTTGTTTTTTGGGGGGGTTGTTTAAAAAAAATTTTTTTAGCATTTATGTCTATCTAAATTCATCTGAAATTAGTTTTTACCCCTTTTTTATTTGAATATCTACTTTATAAATAAACATGAAATATAAATCACATAATTTGCATCATATTGGTGTTCAATTTAAACTGAAATATTTAAGTCCTGTCTGGACAAACAATTTACATCATATTTACTTTATTTACTTTTAGTTAAAGAAACATTCTTACCTCAATTCTTCTTCCATTGCCTGATTGAAGATTTGACCATCACCCTTAAATGGGCCAGCTACTTTTGGGATTGGCATGTCCTTGTTTGACATTATCAGGGGATGTACATCTTTGTAGGAGTCAGGCAATTCGGCCAGTGTAGATGCTGTCTGCTTTAGGATGAAATTTTCTCTGCGATCATCTCCGTCAATCTCAGTGCTGGGATGCTGGAAGAGTGAAATTCCGGTGCCATGGAAAGAATCAGTAGCAGTTGTTGAGCTTGGATTGTGATCTATATTATCCACAGCTGCAGTGGTGAAGAGACCTCGACGCAGGTTAAGAGGGCAGACTACCTGGTCTCGATGATACTGCTCACACACACTGTTACCAACCTCTGTAGAGACATCCATCACTCTGTCGTAGGATATAGATAGTCCTAGGTCATGCAACTTCTCAACCAGCTCTCGCTTCCTTGTCTTTGCATGGATTGTAATCCCAAGATATATTGGCAGTGGGGTTTCTCTGGATTTGCTGTGACGAACACCACTACCTTCTCCCTGCCGTCGAGAGCAGCTGTTAAACTGAAGCAACTGGGCAATGCTGAGAACTTCCTGAGTTAAATTGCCATTTGCTGATGATGTGATGTTAGTACCATTGAGAATCATTGCCACTAATGTCAATAGGCGCTGAGGAACAGACTTCTTCTGACAACCCTCATCGAAAGAACCTGAGAATGTGTTCTGCATGAGAAGCATGTCTCTCCTCACAATGCTGGCTGCCTTCGATAGGATTATTGCTTCCTCATCATAGTTGTCTTCAGAGATCTTCCGCAAAGCAAATCCCAGATCTTCATCAAATGCTAGGAAAACATCACGTCCTTCTCTATGTGCTGTGAGGTCAGGGAAATTTGCAGTTATTCTATCCTTCAGTCTAGTAGTATGTACACGGGCATATCCCTCAACTCCAAGTTGTTCTAATCTCGTGGAATAAAGTTTGGCAAGATCGGCAAGCTTGAAGACAGGAGCCACATCAGCATTCATTCTTTGCTCGTAAATGTATGTTAACAACTCAGCTAGCGCAATACCATGGGAAATTTTGTCTGATTGCTTGGGCATGTCATTTTCTTGCACTTCTGCAGCTCGTTCGTAGAGTGTAATCAAGCAACGGGGATGGTACTTTGCATCCTGTGCAATCAGATCTCCACCACTTAGCTTTGATAGGAGGCGCTCGTCTTGCAAGTCTAATGCACATTTTCGAACCCTTGAGTCAAGACGAAATGTTGATGCGTTACGCAGTGATTCGCATGTAGATGACTCACAAAAGAAACACACATCTTTGGCTGCTGATTTGCTTAGAACGCTCCGTCTTGTGTGCTTGGATTTTTCTGCACCTGTGTCATTATCATTCAAGTCGGATTTTCTCTTTTCTGCTCGCTGCAGTTTTGTGGTATTGAACTTAAGGTAGCAAGATTTATGCCACTTGGCCTTATGCTCCTTGAATGTTTGTTCTATGCCACTTCCCTCATCCAATCTGTCTAGATTAATCAAAACTGGCAGTTCATGCAGTTCACTGAAGCGCGAAATGTTCAATGATATTGTAGAATATCCGCCAGCAACGATATTTGGATCTTTAGAATTAGCTGGGCATTTCAGAGATTCTGATGTTACATCTTGACAAATGATGCAGTTATTCCAATCAGTTTCCACTTTCGCTTCTTTAGAAGATCCAGGATGCTGTGGGCTCACAAGCTGAACATCTGTCGACATTGTGTCTCTGCTGACCATCACCCGTTATTGTTGATATCTCTGCAATTAAGAAGCCATGGTTGTCGACGATTCCCTGAATTTGAAGGAGAGGGGATGGAAAGGCAAACAATTTGATAGTTCATAGTAGTTCATGTTTAGAATGTATACATGTACATGTATGTATGTATATTGAAATAATATAAAAATGAAATTTCTCTTGTAAATCAAGATGCGTGACATAATTTCATTTAAAGGAGAATGAAACCCTGGGGAAATATCCATTTTAATGAAAAAAGAGGATAGAGAGAAGCAATTTTAAAAAAGGTTCCATCAAAATCGGTTACAAAATGAAAAAGTTATGAAAGTTTGAAAAGTCTCAATTTGCTTTCTGTGGCGATCATCAAACTGGCAATGTTGCTTCAAAGTTACAGGTTTAGTGGTGCAACTCTCCATATGTTTTGTAGACAAAATTTCATATTTTCTCCATTATATCTAAAGATACTGCTTGTCTTTTTGTGAACTCAACATATGTTGTGTCAAATACATTTTCCTATGATATATCTTGAGCTGAGAAGGAGACAAGCTGCTCCTTGAGAGATAATGGGGAAATATGAAATTGTGTACAAAACATGGAGAGTTGTACTACTAAACCTGTCACTTTGAAGCAACATTGCCAATTTGAGGATCACCATAGAAAGTAAATTAAAACCTTTCAAACTTTCATAACTTTTATATTTCGTAACCGATTTTGATGGAACTTTTTAAAATTGCTTCTCTCTATCCTCTCTTTTCATTAAAACTGATTTCCCCCCAGGGTTTCATTCTCCTTTTAATAAGCACACAAAGGTTTTCCCTTTCCCCCTTTTTTCCAACAAAGACAGTACATTAACTTCAAAATAAGATTCATTTAAGATATGATTAACCCTCTTGAATGTGACTAGAAACTTACACTGGGATTGTAGAAATTTAAGTAGGATAGGGTAACAAAAATCAACAAGCAGTAATACATGTACTCAGGTTTGCAAAAACTATGTGGTAGATCAAAAGTCCAAGAGAGAATAACATACATGTAAGACATAAATAATCCTGACTGATCTGTTATGTACAGACAGTAACTTTTTTTCTAGAGGACTGAAAACCAAGTAAAGAGATATTGATTTTTTTTTTAAAGAACTCTGATTACAAGAGAATATAAATTGATGCAGAGCAAAGTAAATACTTACATTACATTCCATCAAACATCAGATTCACTGAGACCTTCGCAGAATCTAGTTGTAGGTAGTTGGTGACTATTGGGTGGTTATTGTCCAGTATTGTAGCTCCTTCTGTTCAAAACAGGTAACAGGGGAACTTGTGTTCATTTAAATGTTTACTTACATTTTCAAATACTTAGCTTTCAGTAACCATTATATTAAACCTATTCAGTATCATTTTTAAAGCTCTTACTCTTACAACCAACCATAACAGTTACAAAGTTAATGGAACAACTTATTTGCTGATTTACAATATTTGATGAAGAAAAATAAAAATAGTCACAGGTTACAGAGGATATCTCTGCACTGATTTATTGTTATGTGATAATAAGACCAATTTTACATTTATCAATAATTTATCAATACCTATACAGGAAGTGAACAGGGAGTTTAAATGTTTACAAACTTCACATTTTCTTCAGAAAGTATTACTCGTACAACTTTCAACTAAAGCTATGACGCAATGGTCACTTTATGGTCTTGTTATTTTCAACATCACTCCTTCCAGATAACAGCCCCACTCCCCAATACTGAGAAAAAGTTGTGACGTACTTATGGTTATTTGGTCAAGGACTCAAGGTTGACCAACTCCCAATAGGGGGTTTACCCATTATAAAAGGGGTTCACTTCGGGACTCCAGTAATTAGAGCAGAATAGAATGTAATTCAGAATAGACTTCAAGATTTACTTTCAAAATAGATTCCAGACATCATGAGAGTATAGTCACCATCAGACTTGCTCTATGCTTCATTGTTATATTCATCTGTATCTTCATGTACTTCATCTGAATAAATACTATACTCTATAGCTTCTAACTTTAACTGATTAATGGGTAAACCCCCTATTGGGAGTTGGTCAACCTTGAGTCCTTGACCAAATGACCATAAGTTCGTCATAACTTTTACTCAGTATTGGGGAGTGGGGCTGTTATCTGGAAGGAGTGATGTTGAGAATAAGAAGACCATAAAGTGACCATTGCGTCATAGCTTTAGTTGGAAGTTGTATGAGTAATACTTTCTGAAGAAAGTGTGAAGTTTGTAAACATATAAACTTCCTGTTCACTTCCTGTCTAGGTATTGATAAATTATTGGTAAATGTAAAATTGGTCTTATTATCACATAACATTATTTCAAATATTATGCTAATAAAACACACACTGTGTCATCGGTCACTTCCATGGTAAATAGATTTAGACCAGAATATATCCCAACATTGAAAGGGCCGAATGGAGAAGAATGAAGATACTAGTTCTCTGCACTGTACAACACAGATTTATTTCAAATGTTATGCTAATAAAACACACATTGTGTCATCGATCACTTGTATGGTAAATAGATTTAGACCAGAATATATCCCAACATTGAAAGGGCCGAATGGAGATACTAGTTCTGGACAGTAGCAAGAACAGCCCAGCGAATTTAATCTTAATTCTGTGCATATTGAAGATTTGTGAGAAAAAATAAAAAATATATTGCACAGCATAAGGAACAACATGAATGTGCCCAGTCTATATGCTGTCCTAAAGCAGTATACATCTTGATAATTTAACTTAGATCTAACTTCCTTCTACTAGGTTTTATTTAGATCTAGGCCTAGACTGGAATCGGACCCAGCATCAGAATAGCGTCTACTGTAACTAGATCTAGTAGTTTAACAGTTAGTACACCCAGACGTTGTGTGTCTGGACAGGTTGGTTATCCGGACAGGTCATTTTTAAACAGTAAATTAAACAACTTTCCATGCAAATTGTCACAAATCTTTCACAGGATAGGTTGAAAATTACATGAATTACAAAATATTCACTGATTTTAGTGTTACTTGAGGCATATTTTTCATAAAATCTGACTGCAAAATTGACAGGCTAATTTTTGTTAAGTGTCCGGACGCACAAGTCACAACCCTCCATCCTAACTGAAGTGAATCTTCATGAATCTACCCAACTTGTGTTTTTGCCAATTGAATTGTGCAAAGAGCTGGTAATTACAATCACCATATATTTTGGGGATAATGGTCCTGGATAATATTTAAAAATTTATATCAGTAAGCTTAAAAATATGCCTTTCGTGGTAGACCACTGATTTTAACTAACTGCAGTTCTCTCTAAAGTTATTATGAGAGCAGCACAAAGTAGAATACATGGGACTGTAGTATAGATTAAGGTACACTTCTTAAATAGTGAACCTATAATATTTGTCACTGGGAGCAAAAATAAGAAAAAAAGACTTAAAAGCTAAGATTTTCAGTGAAATAACATGTAAATCTATTTTTACAACTTACCTTATGATGCATCATGTCCAAACAGCTTTATAAAGGTGCATCTTTGTGCAGGCTATCTAAAGAAGATGTTAAAGTTGAGGTCATTGTTCTAGTTTGACCTCAAGAGGGCGCTGCAGTAATGTTGTCAAGATCTGGCTTGGGATGAGGTTTTAAATCAATTAAAAATACAGGAAACGGAATTGGAACCTGTGACCACATAGGAATTATATAAAATTGATCATTAGAAGTAAAAATAAAAAAAATATTGCTGACAGAGTGATATTTTCAGTGAAAAAAATCAATTTCCTGCCTCCAAATCTCCAAGCAATCCCTGCACCTGTTACTCTTGCGGCCATTTTGACTCTAAAAAATATGCATAAAATGAATAATAAAAATGACTAAGTAAATATACATCAAGAGGAACACAAAACATAGATTTTTACCATAAGAAACGATAATTTTACACTTCTAAATTATTGTTATATATCTAATACCATATGTCAAATTTGGTCCTGGCGGCCATTTTTAAAAATGGCCGCCATGGCTGACCTTTGACCTTTTTCAGGTGGCTCCCCTTCTTAAAATGTTTCTTACGTCATGGTCTACAACTGTGCCAAATTTCATGCTTGTAGGTAAAAATGCACAATTGACCCCAAATTTTGCTGTTATCTGCCTAACTATACACATTTCTTATCTTTTTAGTGCTCTCTTGCTCTCTCTCTTGCACTCTCTCTTCTTGTCTAAATCTTAGTGGATCCACTGTCGAAATGTTTCTTTTGCCATATTTCATGTGTGTCCGTTCCTCTGGCTATTCTGATTTTCTACTGCTCTTTTAGTCTTCTCCCTCAGTGTTTGGTACCCCATTTATCTTCCCCCAAGTTCCTTCCCACTGTGTCCTAGTCTCTCTTCTATATGTGTCACATGCTCTTTTCATCTCTGTTTCACTCTCTTTCTCTTTCTCTCTCTTTTCTTTCTTTGATCAGTTGATTCTAAGTTGTATGTTGCTCTTTTCTTCTTTTATCTTACCTCTCTACATATTTCTCTTTGATAATCTCAACTTTCCCTGCTGTTTGTCACATATCCTTCCATTTTCTTTCTACCCATTGTGTTTATGATCTCCTCTATCCCCCCAAAGTGATTGTTTGGGCAGAATGCATCATGAAAGTTCTTTCCTATTCAACGTCCATTTCCAGTTGTAAACTGAGAACGATCAGGCTCATCAACCAGTTCAATTCACCAATCATATTGTGTTTTTTCTTTCGTCAGGTCAAACAAGATATTGACAGTCAGTTGACCCACGCTCAGCTAGCAGTCACTCAACACAAGCTCATGGTGGACAAGAAAGATGAAGAATTAGAAAAGCTAGAAGAGGAACTCAACGCCACTAAAAAGGTTTGTTCTTGTAGAATTTATGTCTTTTGTTATGCATGTTTCCATATTTTCAGTTTTTAACAGTACATGAAATACCTTGATCTAATGCCCTCTACATTATTTGGCATTGGCTTTGTGTTTTTGTCTTTGTACCTGATAGAAAGCATGATTGGTGGTAAGAATTTTCAGAGAATCTACAACTTAAATTCCTATTTAAGGGAATAATCCATTATTGTTTTAGGGCATCTACATGATTTAAGTCACACATCACACCCAACAAACAAAAAAACTAACACCCTAAACAGTGTATAAAGGAAATATATCACTTGAACCTTATCTTTCTGTATTAGTGTTCTAATAGTGCCTATCCACAAACCCCTTGACACAAAACATGATAACCATATGCAGAATATATATGAATATTCATATGACCGGTATTACTATATTCGTAACAATTGATAGACATCATAAGTTGTTTGATTTCTATTTCCTTGATAGGTGAGTGAGGTATTATCAACAGAGCTGTCGTTGGTGAAGAACAACCAGGAGAAACTCCAGGAGGAATTCAAGCAGCTGAATGCTGACAAGAGAGCCGTCACTCAGCAACAAGCATACTGGGAAGGCGAGGCTAGAAGGATAGCAGGAGAGAGAGATATCCTCACCAAGGTATGTTATGATTTTTAGCAGTTTGTGTCCTATATAAAGAAATAAATAAATAAATGAACAGTGTAGAAATGTTTCAGATTATGAGAGAAAGATTTTCTGTCTCGTAGAATGTACATCCAGTCTCACTTGTGTGGTCAGTGTGGTACCAGGGATTGTGATGCTAGTTAGCATATAGAATAGGTTATTACTAATATGAAGAACCTTTGCTTGAGTTCACTGATGATGCTTACGTCCTTGGACAAAGTGTTATGCCCTCATTTGTTGTTCTTGACCCAGATGTAAATGAGTACCTGGCAATGCTGAGGTGTTGATATTTGCAGGGCCTACAGATAGAGCAGTATTGGTATTAATTTGGCTACCCTGGGTAAGACCCAATCGTAAGTTATAGCTGTCTTCTTGCTTTAAGCAATGCTGTCTCCATCACCTTGTAGTTTCTCCCGAGGTTTTCTTGTCTCCCTTTAGCAGTATCTATATGCAGGTTTTACTGTAGCCAAGATAACAAGGAATTCATCATTTTCATTACAGCTGAAAGTCCAATTCAAATGCAAGACCTGGGTATCAAACATGACTTTGTGACTTGTTTCTCTTACAGGCCATGGAGCAGTTGAAAGCAGATTTTATGAGAGAGAAAGAACAGTTTGAAGAACAGCTCCAGTCCCACAGAGAGAGCACCAGGGAGGCTAGGAGTGAGAAGACAAAGTCTTCTGCCAGGGTCCAAGAACTAGAAACGGTGAGTAGTCCTATAAAAAAAAAACAGAGAGAGAAGGTTATTTTTCAGCACATACCCTTATGCTTCTAAGTGTATTGTGTTAACTTTATTGTTCATCAGTTTCTTTATAATCAACATTTAATGGCAGATGCTACACAGAGCCAATGAAGATCTGAAGGAAGCAGCCCTCAAGCAGCAGGAAGAGATGGAAGAATGGAAGGCCTCGTGTGATAGGCTGTCTAGCGGTCTGGCTCGCAAGGAGAACGAATCAGCGTCCCTGAAAGAGAAGCTCAAGGAGGCCAATGAACAGGTAACCTAATGCTGCAGTGATGACTTGTATATTTTATGTTATTGATGTGAATGAAAGTGATTATTCAATGGAATATTTTTATACATGTACATTAAATGCTTGATGTGCAAGTTTTACTATTTTTTTTTCTTCTTTCACTTTCTATTTCTATTTCCCATGCTTTTCGGACTTTTTTTGCCCTCCTGCTGCTGTCATTATGTTCTTGTTTTATTCTTATTTTCTTGCTGTCTCTTTACTTTATTCTTTTTTGCCCTTTCATTTTCCGTCTCTGTTTTTACATTTGTCTTTTTTAAAAACTTCCCTTTTACTCTCTGTGTCTTTCTTTAAAATACCTTCTATCTCATCTCTCTCTCTCTTCCTCTGCTAGATCTCGGACCTTCGAGCCCAGCTCCAGTCCCTGGAGAACTCTGTTGAAGAGCTGAGTCGTTTCAAGGAGACAGCCAGCGAGCTGGAGGAGGATAACAAGAGACTTGCTCAGGAGCATGGAGAGGACCAGCAGGTCATCCAGCTCCTTGAGATGCAGAAGACAATCTTGTCTAAACACCAGGTAAGATAACCCCTTCCTCTACCCCTTCCACTTACTTCCTCCCCTTCCCCTTCCACCTCCCCATCCCCATCCCCCTCCCCATCCCCATCCCGGTCCCAGTCCCAGTCCCCTTTCCCCATACCTCCTAACTTTCCCTATCTTGGAGGAATGATTCCTTTTTTTTTGGGGGGGGGGCTTCCAACTAATTTTATGAGCCCTAGATTCCTCTTGTTATCAAAACTTGTGTCTGAAAGCATACAAAGTACACTGTATTCCTAATTTTCCCTTGCAAGATTCCCTTTTCCCATAGATGGAGAAAAAGGTTGGCAGATATGCTGCCCCTCCCTCCCCCTACCCTTCCCCCTGCCCTTCACTCCCCCTCCTCTCCCCTCCATTTCTTCCTCTCCCTCCCTCTCTCCTTCCCCCTCCCCTTCCACTTCCCCTCCCCATCTCCCCATCTCCATCTGGTGGATGTCCTAAAAGTTGTACCATTCTGTCTGGGTCCTTTGGAAGGTGAAAATAAACAGTAAGCTGATTATGTATGATTCTAGATATAAATTGCCATCATATATTGTCGTATCGTTTATGGTCTCTGAAATAACACATGTTTACTCTTTGTCATTCAGTTGTATTTACAGAATATGGGTGGGATATTTATCACAACTTGATGAAGAAAGATTATGTATACTCATCCATATTCCTTCTTTATATTTTAGACCACTGGAGTACCCAAACAGGCAGCTGAGAAGCTTCAAGCAGAAATTGATCATCTGAAAGCTGAACTTGGATTATCAGAGTAAGTGAAGGCCAGATCCAATTATTATTTGAAATATCTTTTCTTTTTCCATGGAATGTTATAAGAAAATATTAATGAGACACGTCAATCATCCTAAAATCGTGTTTCCAGGGAAATGCATATAATCAATTCTAACATATTTATGCATGTTCTCTGTCAAGTTTATTTGAGTTGTTTGTCACCAAGAATCTTTCATTGGAGTCCAAATGATTACACATTGGTAATTTATATTTATATTATCCTTCAAAACTGCCTTATCAATGTGAAATGCCCTAAATCTAAACAAGAGGCATCCGCACATTTGTAGAGATCTACTTTTTTTTTTTCTAATTCTACTCATCAATTCTTCGTTTTGAATATTAAACAAAATTTATGAATCACCCTCTTCAGCTCTCCTTCAAAATTATCTTCTATGGAGCCATTGAACCATGGCTCATATGATAGCAATAAATGATTTTCGTTTTATTTCTGTTTGTGATCTAGGGACAAGATAGCTGAGTTAAAGGAGGAGCTTTCTCGTGAAAGAACACCTGGTGGCTATAGGTCAGCGAGGGCCACCCCTGTAGCCTTTGACCGAAGCACTGACCAGGATGACCACATCAAGAACCTGAAGGAGATGAACAAACTCCTGCAAGAAAAGATAAGCAAGGTATGATCAGGGGGGCGTTTCATCAAGTGTCTTGTCGGTGATTTTTACTGACAAATTTGCTCTTAGCCAATCAGGATTTCAGTAGCTTATAACAGTTAGTGCAGCTTGTCATTGATGACATGTTTTATGAAACAGGGCCCAGACATATGCCCATATTATTGTAGTTAACCTGGGCCCCGTTGCATAAAACTTACCGTTAATGGTAACTTTGCCATCAATGGTAACTCCCATGAAAACCTTGATTTTGATTGGCTGTTGAGTGATGTTTCCATGGTAGTTACCATTGATAGCAGAGTTACCGTTAACGGTAAGTTTTATGCAACAGGGCCCTGGCTTATCTAAGTCCACTGTCTTATACAGTGCATCCCCCCCAAAAAGTAACTTTTGGAAAAAGTCTCCCCAAAACAATATTTCAAAATATTTATTTGAGAAGACTTTCTCCAACTTTTTTTTTTTTTTTTTTTTTTTTTTTTGATGCACTGTAGAAGGCTATGTGTCACCTTCTAAGTTAGAAAATGTTACAAAACTGACTGACATGGAGGTGTCGTGGTATAGTGGTTCATTTGGCAAGACATTAATCCACATTTGCCACTCTCCACCCAGGTGTTAAATGGATACCTGGCAGAATTTATTCCTTGAAATGCACTGTGCGCTGATTACGGCTTCCGGAGCTAAAGCCAGGGTAATAATATCTAAACCCTTTGGAAGCGCATAGGGACATTATATCATAATGTGATTTGCACTATACAAGAACGGTTTATTATTATTATTATTCTCATTAAATGAAAATGAGAAATTTATTTATAAAAGCAAGTTTATGTGTTTACATTTAGTAATAGTTTTATTATTATTATCATTATAA
The DNA here is from genome assembly GCA_025618425.1 of Heliocidaris tuberculata. NCBI lineage: Eukaryota > Metazoa > Echinodermata > Echinoidea > Camarodonta > Echinometridae > Heliocidaris > Heliocidaris tuberculata. The sequence goes on along the minus strand of CM046839.1, from coordinate 26,496,834 downwards.
CAGTATATTATGATAACTTTCATATTCCCTCAATAGTTGGAGGCCAGCTCTCTCCAGCTTTCACTGCGTGCCAAGTCGGCTGACGACATGGAGGTCAGGAATCGCGACCTTGATGAGCAGGTCAGGTCAATGAATGACCTCAACCAGATGCTGGGAGAGAAAGTTAGCAGACTTGAGAAAAATAATGCAGAGCTCATGATCAGGACACCCAAGGAGGATTGGGTGCCCAAGTTTAACTATGATACGTGAGTCAACCTTTATCTCTTTAAAATATTGTTCAGCCATTTAGTATACATCTACTTGTATCTATCTAAAGATCTCACTTACATTTTGCATTGTACCTGTTGGCTTTGAAGTGAAAGATGTATATCAAAAAAAGTCAGTGCACAATTGTGGTGGTCTATGTAATGAGCAATTGTGTTATGTGGAAAAGGAGATTTTCTATGAATTTGGACATATGCGACTGTTTCAGGAACACTTTTTTTTCTCTCTATTTCTTTCATCTTCTTCTGTTATTGTACCTCGTATTTTGTAGTCTCTGTTATTGTTATATTGTATTCCTGGAAATGAAATAAAATAAAATGAAATAAAACACTTGAGCTATTAATTCACCAATCCCAATACATGGACATATGCATGATACAACAAATGTCTTGTTTGTGATTGGGTGTTTTTATTTTCAGGAGTTACAATGCATTTGCAAAATTCATAGTCAGATCGTACAATGTAAGATGGACTTAACAAAACTCTGTATGTACTCTCTCTCTCTACACAAAAATTTAGGATTGAGAAGGATAAGATCAAACTGGAAGCAGATTATGAAATCCTGAAGGCTGAGTATGCTGAGCTTGAGGCCAGACATCAGAAGTTCCTACAGGACCATCTCTCCAGGACCCTAGACTCCTCAGGTCTAGGGCTATCACTCAGCAATCTTGATCGGAGGGGTAAGTCAGCATGTGTCCTTGCTATTTTTTTTAATTCATAGTTGTTTCGGTATTTGAAGTTATTTTTGAGAATGGGGAATAAGAAGGGAGAGTGAGTGAGTGAAAAGAGAAAGAGAGAGGAAATGGAACAAGAGTAAGTAGGAGAAATAAGGAATACAAAGGAATTCGAGGAAGAGAAAAGATACAGACTCATGACTTTCATACAAGTGAGTGTATTGCATTTTCAAAATGATTTTGAAACAAATCTGAACAAAGTCAACTCTTTGTCTGGATTATTCCAGCTTCCTAATTTATTTGTGAGAATGCTGACCTGATACAAAATGTCCTTTGATTTCTTGATTAAACAAACTCTGTAAGCATACAAATTGTATTTGATATTTACCCCCTCCTCCTTTCTCTCTTTCTCTCTTTCTCTTTCTTTCTTTTTCTCTCAACTTATTTATTCCCACTTTTTCTCTTCAACATTTATTTTATTTTTTTGTTTCTTCCCCTAAATTTTCTCTTTTTCTCTCCATTATTATTCCTTTTGAATTTGTTTCTTTTCCTCTTTCTCTCTCTCTCTCTCTCTCTCTCTATTTCTGTTGTCTTCTCTCTCATCTCTCTCTCCCCGCTTTCTTCCCACTCTATGCATTCAGATGATTTGGGTGAGCTTCGTAAGCTTCGTCAAGACAACAGTTCATTGGAGAGCCAGATAGAGGTGCTCCGAGGTCAGAGTCACCTAGCTGAGAACGGCAAGAAGAGGGCAGAGGATCGTTTGCGTAAGAACCTCAGATTTAACTTTGTGACTTAACTGTGACTGCAGGGATTTGCAGGGGGTAAGGGAAGAGTTGTAGGGGGTCAATGCAAAATTTTTACAGCAAAAGCAGACAAAATTGGCAAAACCAGGAAAAATACATTATCAACAAAGAGAGACATTGAAATGTTTTGAAAACAGAATTTTTGAGCGATTGTGCCTCACTCTTGGCTCAAAAAATATGTTGGATAATGTGGAGAAATGGTTAGGTCTGGTAGTTATGTCAGTCTCTAAACTAGGCATTTTATCAACAGTTTTCTCTCTTTTTTCTGGTGTAAAAAACATGTACTTGGTAGGAATTGTGGAAGAGATTCTACAATCCATCAAGCGATGTACATGTATCCAGCTTTCATAGCCGAACCCACACCATATTGCCATTTGTGCATGCTAGTAAATTTTAAATTGATTTTTAGATAAAAAGTGCAATATTGGTGCTCACAATTCTCATTCTTACTTTTATTATCATTAAACCCAGGGAATCATTGATTTGTAAGCTGAAAATTATGACTAATTTTATGTGCACGGCATTCTTGATTGAAACCTTTGTCATGTAGAAATCAGTGAATAGTGCAAATCCCTGTAATTCTCTTTTGGTGTTCATGACATAACCGAGGTTTACTAATCCATCCTGATTTTACATCTTATGTTAAGTAAATTAATTGCCTCGAATTACATGCCTGTGGCGCATGGACTATTTTGTATTTTAAAAAATCTATGAAACATCAACATTTTCTGTAGCTCATGTTTTATTTATTTTTTACTTGGAGACTTTTAGGCGTAATAGAATAATAGATTAAGTAACTTTAATACATGTTGAGGGTAATATCTCTGATAGAGATGGATAAGATATGTGTATGATATTGATACCTTTTAAAGGGCAATCAAACCTTTGTAAAAAGCTGATAATGTGTGAAAGCAGAAAAATGAGAAAAACGGGATGGTGAAAGTTTGAAAGAAATTGGACAAAGAATAAGAAAGTTATAAATGTTTGAACAGTGAGATCACTACATCTATGCGAATCCCAAATTGGCAATTTGGTCAATCGATTTTGAAATATTCACGGTCAACTCTCTCATTTGTCATACACAAAAATATTATTAAATTCTGTTTTTCTTGTGAGCGCCTTCTCCCTCGGGGCAGTACTCAAAATATATTGTAGATAGCACATTGTTATAGGTCCTCCAATAAGAAAGAGATTCTGCAAAATTAGGCAATTTGAAAAACTGTCATTTTAGTAATTTTATGTGTTGGAGCAAATTGGAAAGTTGACTGCCGCTACATCACAGTGACCATACTGATATGGCCAATTTGAAATTCCCATTTGTATAATGAATACAACTTTCTTATTGCTCGTCCGATTTTGTTCAAACTTTGACTAATCTGCTTCTCTGATTTTTATGCTTTCATACAAATCAAATTATTACAAAGATGGGATTGCCCTTTAATTGTTCTCATTTTTTATTTTGCGTAGTGTTTTTTCTCTGTAGGTAAAATCTGTAGTTAAAAAAAGAAAAAAGAAAAAAAAAGAAATTTCATTATTCACATGGCATAGCTTGACTGTTAAACCTTAATTTGCTTTGACATTGTGATATTTGTTTGTGTGTATACACAGTATGCATGAACCAAAATAATTCATTATAGTAACCATAGCAATACATTTGACTTCTAGAAATGACATGATCTTGTGGTTATCCTGTCCAATAATGAAGGCCATGAAAGATGTATTTTAAAACCTGTTTTTTTAAACAGTAACTCTTGAAATTTGAGAAAAATTTCACTTAAAACTTGAACTGAAATTATTTAACAGCTATTGGTTTGTTTGATAAGCTTAAAGCACTTCAGGTACGATTGCTGAGATTTGCTAATAATTTTTACCATGCGACAATAATGAATCATATAATATCTTTAAGGTTGATAGAATTTGTCTTGTTTATGTGATAATAGAATGATATATGATATGCAGTTTTCAATTTTATTTATGAAGGAAAAATAGTAACAAAAATGAACTTGATGCTCTAAAAAATGTTCATGAATCCTTTCCTATTTAACACTTGTAAACAGAAAAGAAAAAAAAAGTCACGTTTGAATTCATATCTAACCAATACTCTCCACTTGTACAGTCTGCTTAAATCTTTAAGTCACCGTTATATCAGTGATTTATTATGTTAATCTAGAGGACAAACGTTTTGTGAAATATTTATTGATTACCATCCCTCCCTCCCTCCCATCCTTCAATGTATTTACATTCCAATAACATGTCATTACTACCAATCTTATACCAATATTCATGCATGCCACCACAGCTCCCAATGCATCCCAGGATCGTAAGTAAAACCCAAATTTGCACCAAATGACAAAATATGAAAATATATAATCTGCACAATAATGCTTTTATACTGATTGTTTTGCTAACATGTAAATGTAAGCGCAATATAGTACCTATAGATAAGAAAATGTAGAGTTTGCTTTTAACTCGCAAAGTAGTTTTTGTGTAGTAATTAGATTTGCACATAGTATATTATTACAGCATAATAATATTTTGAAATGATATAATTGTTAAGCACAGACTCAGGAATCAGTGATATTGATTTACATCTCAATTCTCAATAAATGAATGAAATACTAGTTTTGCAATTTTGTGGACCTCTTGCTTGTAGTGTTATCTGGTTTTGTGTGCCCATATGTAAGGTTGCTTAAAATTTAGTGAACATAGATACAGAGTCTAACTGTTTCCATGTTGTGCAGCTTAGTAACTGATTTCCTAATGATCCTTATTTATTGTCTTTACCGAAAGAAGTCAGCAAATTAGATTGTATGTTTTGCAGTGGATATAAAGGAAAAGGGGCCAAAGGGTATCCCTTTACAGGAAAATGATGCTTGGTACAAAGTTTTCTGCATTTTTTTTTTCTTTCAAAGCACTGTTTTCTCTTTATTGACTCTCAATATATCTGTCCCTCTTTTTCATCTATATCTTCTTCTCCTTCTCTGGATATTTGTCTCTTTTCTCTGTCTCCCTCCCCCCCCCCCCCCTCTCTCTCTCTCTCTCTCTCTCTCTCTTTCTCTCTTTCTCTCACTGTTCCTGTTCCTATATACATGTATTTGTCTCTTTCTCATCCTTTTATTTCCTCCTTAATTTTCTCCTTTCCTCCTTTTTTATTACCATCCTCACATTTGCTATTATTATACTGCCTTATTTTTCTTCCTTCTTCCTTCTCTCCTCCATCCCCATATCCTCTGCTCGTACCCGAATTTACCCTCTTCCTTCTTTGATTTTGCCTCCAGATTATCAATTTGTTCTGAATTTTAAGGCTATGCTCCTTTTATTAGTTTATTCTTGCTTGGCTTTGATATGTAATAAACAGTTTGCTTTATCTAAATGCACAAGATTTTAAAAATTACATGTAGGAGATTTGTGGCATTCGGCATTCTGCCAATACACACTCCTAATCATTTGAAGTGAGACCAAAAAAAAAATTTTTTTTTAATGAAAGAAATCTGAGTTTACTTTTTAATTTGCTTTATTGGTTTGTTTTGTAAGCACTAGTCTAGATTATCACCAATATATTTAATAAGATAGTATAAAATAATTTGATGATTTGGAGATTGGTTACATGCACATGACATAAGAAAGTTAAAGGGTACAGATAATAATATTGATAGCAAAATGGCAAGGAACGCCCAGTTGCTGTGGAGACAGTATCCCCCCCCCCCCCACAACATTTGTTTCTTTTCATGCCTTGCCACCACTCCATGATGGTCAGTATGATTAGGATAACAATAATACAAGGGGTGATATTGAACTGGATTCATATGATACAGATTTCCATTCTGTAGAATGACGACTACAAAGATTATCAAATCCTGATACCTTTTCTGTTTTATGGAGCATGTCACTCAGAAAAGAAGTGATAAGAATCACTACATGACAGACAATTGTACTGTGAAACAAGTTACAGGCATTACACAAAATTAATTTTCTGTAACATTCATGATCAAACTGAACCAATTGAATTATTACTTATTCATAAATGGGATCTCTGTAAGAACCAGCTTAAAATCAAACAAAGGCACTACCTGTACTTCTTCTTTGCTCTCTTTGGTAAGAATTTTCATCTTTACTCAAATTTATTTTGTAATTTTTACTTCTACAGGTCAGGTGGAAGGTGAGCTGATGGATCTCCAAGGAAAGATGTCAAAAGAAAGGTATTTATTCTTTTAGAATACACAAACCTACAATATAAAGGGTTTAGCCAAGGTCAAATAGTGGACTACCAGAAATAGGTTTCTTTAGTGACGATTAAGTTGTAAGCCTATAGATTGATTGATTGATTCATAGATTTTTGTATCTGACTGCCTAGAAAGCAAGTATTGTTTGTAATTAGCGGCAAGATTAGTGACTCGAACACAGAAATATGAAGCAGTCACCCCTGTCTTACGAAATTTACATTGGCTTCCTGTCCATTCCCGTATTTTGTTTAAACTATTAGTTTTTGCATATGAATGCTTCCAAGAGTTTGCCCGATCCTATTTGACTGAATTATTAAATTATATCAGCCTACTCATACTTTAAGATCAAGCACAAGGAGTTTGTATGTTGTTCCTCCGATCTTAACCAAAACATATGGTGAGCGTTCTTTTGCACACACCTCCTCACTGTTATGGAATGCACTTCCAAATTCTATGAGAAATGTTAATGATTTAGATAAGTTTAAGGCTTCTCTTAAGAAGCATTTATTTAATGCTTAAGGTGTGTATACATGAACTCAGTGCCCAACACTATTACGTACTTTTTTGTATTTTTCGTATTTGTGGTTTCTTCTGCTTTCATTTTAAGTGCATAGGGACATGCTATCCTGCAATGTGTTAAGCACTTTAAATGAACTGAGTATTATTATTATTAGGTAACTATCTTCATATTTTTAAATAATCTTGATAATAATAATAAATAAAAAAACTACAAAATTAAAATCAAATTTTGATACAAAAACAACCCAAATATTTATCTTGCAACAGAGAATGGGCATTATCATTGCATGAGCACTGCGGTATATTGGTGAGGGCTCCTAACCTCAAACCAAAGTCTCTCTCTTGATCCAGGTATATCAATTGGGTATCTGGGCCCTGTTTCATAAAACTTGTCATCAATAACAACTGCCCCATTTCTATGACAAATTTGCTCTCAGCCAATCAGATTCAAGGATTTCAGTAGCTTATAACAATTATTGTAACTTGTTATTGGTAACAAATTTTATGAAACGGGCCCGAGGTACATGTATTGCTGTGGTAACAGAAATTGCATTTCCCCCAGGAAGAGCAGTATTAATACTGATTAGGCTACCCAAGGGAAATAAGACCAAATTATTATTATTATTCTATTATTTCATTACTTTAGGGAGCGGAATCGCTACATCGCTGACCTTGAGATCGAGACCCTCCTGCGTGCACAGTTGGACGAACACAAGCAGGTCATCAAACAGCTCCAGACTGAGGTAGCAACCAAGAACGTTGCGCTGGAGAATGCTACCGTTGCTATGGAGGACAGGATGGCTGACAAGGCTCGTGAGATGGAGAGGGTTGCCAAGGAGAGGGATGAGCACTATGATGCAAGGAGGAGGCTGGAGCAGGAGAAGTTGGTACTTGAGATCAAGGTATATATTGAATTTATTATTTTTAATTTGTATTTTATTTCATTTCATTTCCAGGAACCCAAAAGAGTATAAGAATAACAAAGAATACCAGAAAATATGTACAATAACAAAAGAAAAGAAACCATCAGCTATTGCCTGGGGATCACGAAAAGAAAAAAGCTCCTGTATAAGGCTATTCTCTTTAGCTGATGTTGGAATATTTAGAAATACATTAATATTTCAGTATTGATCAAGGGGACGAAACAGACATGAATATTATTAATATGAAAAATATGTTCATAATCATAAATTGTTGAGTGGGAAGGTGCACTTGGGTGTGATATCAAAGAATGGGTGTAGGCTTTGCCTATTTATCATTTTATTCATTCAATATAACAGTGAATGAGTGCAAATCAATTTCCAAATGTACAATTATTTGAAAATAATGAGTTGGTAATTACTTTGTACTAAATCGCAATGTTCCAATACTCAATCTTTTTTGTAGATCAAGGAACAGAAGATGCTCCTGGAGCAGTTGAGAGATGAGAAACCTAGGCTAATGCAAGAGAGGCAAGGAGAGGTAAGCAGTCTACAGGAGCAACTCACAAGTGCCAACAAGAACGTCAGAAAACTGGAAAACGATGTCAGAAATCTTGAGGTATGAAACTTCCACATTTCTTATTATAATCATATTGATGTTTCGAGAAAACGTGTATACGGCATCAGTGAAAATAGAGTAAGACTATTACATATTTGATAGTTTTTACTATCTCTATGATTGTCTGGAGAGGCAATCTATCCTTTGTCATGTGACCTCATTTTGACAATAATGATGTTTCAAGATTCTTGGTGTGTGGGATACAATACTATTTACATTTAGTAATTACTTTAAATGAATCATCATGTCTTGTTCAGGAACAACTGTCAGACAAGGATCACCAGCTGCGAAGGATCCAGCTTAGTCAGTCTTCAGAGATTGAGGGTATGCATGAGGAGGCCACAAAGCAGATCAAAGAGCTCCAGCTTCAGCTCCTTAAGAAGGAGAATGAAGGATCTGAGATGAGGCAGGAGCTAAACAGGAGGGAGGATGAAATGAGACAGGTTCTCTCGGGCAAAACCAAGCAGGAGCTGGAACTGGAACAGGTATTGATTGATTCATTGATTGATCCATTCATTCATTTATCCATTCACTGCCTCCTTCATGCATTGACTGATTGATCCATTGATCCATTGATCCATTCATTCATTTATCTATTCACTGCCTCATTCATGCATTGATTGATTGATTGATTGATCAGATGATGACTCATTCATTAATGGATGGAAACATTGGGTAGACAGGGTAAATGATCAACTGTGATTAATTGTACTTTCTCACTTGAATGACTGTAGTATTTGTAGGAATCGGTTTGATAATCATTACAAAAACACATACAAATCCATCAATTCATTTCAGTGATAACTTAATACAATGTACATGTAGCAAGTTGTCAAGTCAATAAACTGATGTTGGTTGGTTCCATTCTCTCTCTCTCTCGCTTTCCCTCTCTCTCTCTCTCTCTCTCTCTCTCTCTCTCTCTCTCTCTCTCTCTCTCTCTCTTTCTCTCTCTCTCTCTACCTACATGTATGGTAAAGCCAGAGGAACAGTGAAAAATGAAGTGCCTTATATTTGCTTTTCAGAAACAGACAGGAAGAAAAAAATAACATATAGTGTTTTAGAATTCAACATTTTCCATGTAGCGGGGCAAGTTGTCACACTGTAAAATAATTATGCGTTGATTGTCATGTCTCTCTCTGTGCCTAGATCCGAGGTGAAGCAGGAAGAACAGTAGAGCATCTGACAAGCATCGTTGAGAAGCAGGAGGGTGAGATCATGAGACTGAGGGGGGAAGTAGAAGACAAAATGGAGGATCTGAGAAGGCTCAGAACAGCACAGGTATGTACTAGGTGTAACAAAAACATTTCACTTTTTGATCATTGATAACTTTAAAGTTAAAACTTTTATGTCAGACTGAGGTTTGCACATTTTAAAGTTGAAGGATGTCTAATTTATTTTAAGTTTTATGATAATAATACAATAATCTTTTCCAAATATTGTCCTAAATATTTTATAAGATTTTCAGCTTTTGACAAATCAAAGCAACACAATCTGTGTATATCTGTAATTAATTCAGAACATGACAATAACATAGTGCATCCTACCTTTCTTTTTCAACACTCTTTTGCAACCCAGTGTCACTAAAGGGAAATCCAGCCAAATTGTTCTCAATAGAAAACAGAAAAAACTAGAGAAGCAGATTGGTGAAAGTTTGAACAAAATCGGATAAACAATGTCAGACTATTATCTTGGAAAATATTTGTTAAATTTCTAACATTAACATTTCACATTTTCAGACATTCTGTGATGCTATTCATGAATACCCCCCCCCCCCCCCCACCTTTAAAAAAAATTTTACAGGAGAACGATATGGAGTCGCTGAAGGATATGCTATCGGACACCAACAAGAAGTACGCCAGACTAAAGGAGGAGAAAGAGATGAACGAGACTGAACTGCAAGGAAGCATGACCAGACAGCTGCAGGAACTACGAAGAGAGATCGATAGGAAAGAACAACTTATCAAGAACATGACAGAAGAGCTGGAAGATGAGAGGAATCAAAAGCCTAAATTGAAGGTGATTTATATTTCTTCCCAGTATTTTATGGTTGGTCCCATTAATTTGACGCCATGTGTGGTGTAATATGCATTGAGATTATGGTTAAAGAAAATGTATAGAAATCAGAAGTTTACTCAAATCTAAATTCTGTATATTTATTTGAGGAGCTAAAAAACACAGAAATTATGTGTACAAATTCACAATTTAAATAGTAAACAGGATTATAAAACCATTGGGGTATAGGTGTTTCACTTTATATCATGAAATATAAATGATGAAAAAGCAATTTTTACATTGGACAAAGAATAATAAACTTTTAATGTTACAGAATTGTTCATACCTTTTGATTTATAGGACTGAATCACAAAATTCTGATGAAAATAACAAGTGTCACCCTTACGACATTTATACATGTATGTATATATATTTTTTTCCGTTAATTTGCCCCCAATGAAGAACTTTTTCATAGCACCTGTATACATGATTATTTGCATGCTTTCCTTGGTCATTGTCATGGACCAGAATTAAGGAGCTATGAACTTGGTTATTTTATTGGACTGAAGTCATATGTGGTTTTGTTTGCAGGAGTCAATGAACGAAGTAGAGCATGAGCTGATGAGTGTGAGGGCAGAGCTAGCTAAGGTGAATGGCACCATCAAGATCAAGGAGACACAGATCCATGACCAAGACAATCAGCTCCGAGAGGCTCATGACAAGGTAAGTAATCCACAGTTTAAATGTGCACCCCCTCCCCTCACTACTTCACAGTGGTTAAATATACTGTCTCTTGTAGGTTCTGTCAAGAGCTTTATAAGCTTGGTTTGTAAATACTGTATGTAGCATGGTCAATAAAAAAAGAAAGGGGCCCGTCTTATAAGGAGTTGCAATTGATTCGAATCGATCGAAACTTAGAATTAATCGCAACTGTGTACTTAAGAGAAAGGAGTTGCGATTGATTTCAAGTTGTGATCAATTTGAATCAATCACAACTCTTTATAAGACGGGGCCCAGCAGCGCATGAAATGGTAACTAATCCAGTTGAATTGAAATCTCTGCACCTTCCCCCCCCCCCCCCCCTCTTTACACTCAGTGGTTTACACTGCAACTAACATGGTCACTCAAAGAAGAAATAGTAGATACAGAATAGTAGACAACTAGCTCAGAGAGATTCATGATAAGAATTGATTTGTACCCCTCGCCTCCCCCTCCCCCCTCCTCACACACACACACACACACACAGAAGTCAGAAATAATGTCATAGACTGGATAAGCAGCTTGGGAACCAGAGGAAAAAAATGAAGTACAAACCTTTGACGGGAAAGCAAATGAGTAAACATTCCATCCTTAACCCAGCGAACCCATGAACGGAGCGAGGTTGAGGACTAGTGCTTTCTTAAATATGTGCCGTGATAGACTTGGGATGAGCTTTGGAAAACTTCAGCATAATGTCTCGTAACCATATTCATGGGTTCATTTTAGATTTTATTACTTCAATTTTTTGTTTTAATGTCTTTTTGTTTAGATTTTGCTGATCAGTGCAAAGAGAAAGAGGGGAAGTGAGAAACCACTGAATTATTTTGACTAGATTATATCTTACTCAAAATTGATGATTTTACACTTTTTTATACCAGATTTGTTGATTGTATTATATTATTTTCTTTCCAGTATGACAATTTGATGAGAGAAAAAATGGATCTGAAAAGAAGATTGGATTCAGAACAGGATAATGCGTAAGTCTTTTATCACCAATGTAATCATCAGCATTATGAATCTTTCACTGATTGTCTTAAGTTATCTTGAGAAGTTTATAATTCTACAGTACAGGATGGGTTTGGGTTATTTTTTTTCCTTCAAAAAAATTCTTTGAATGTTATTGACATCAACACCGATGCTTAAGAAGAAAAACCATATTAGTTGGTTACACGTAGGATACTGAGAAAAATAGTGGATTGTAGCAGAGAAATACTCTCTGTGTGTCTATTTCGAGACCAAGAGAAATAAAGTGGGGTGAGGTAGACAGGAGAGGGTACAGTGGTCAAGGGATCCTCCCATTCCAATATTCTTAGGCCTTGTTCCCACATTAGGTGGTATGCCACCTCACAGTTCCCCCTTGGTGAAATGAAAATGACTTCATTAGTATATGAACAGTTGGTTCACATACAAAGAGGTAATGTCTTGGAGCATTGCAAATCTACACATCTGTTGGTGCAGATTTAATTTTTTCAATTTGTTGTTATTAGAGCTGGGGGATGATATGTGAGGTTGTTATCTGCCAAAACCCAATTTTTCTTCCTTGCCATCGTATGATATCATTAAGAAACACCTATCTGTAAATTTGTATTGCCTCTTCTTTTACCATGTTTACAGGAATGATGAGTTGAGAGAATTGAGGAATAAACTGGATTTCCAGAAGAACGAACTGACTATCCTACAAGATATGAACAGAGCTATGGAAGGGAAGGTATGTTCTTGGAATTCTCTGTTTTTTAATTTTCTTTTTCTACGAGGGGGAGGGGGAGAAACATGAGCATAGCCAATGTGTGGGTCAGGGGAGCAATTGTCCCCCCCCCCCCCCCCCCCGAATATTTAGACATTTTGTCAGTATATTTAACTTACTGTCAGAATGTCTATTTTGTTCAGTCTGTCAGCATATTTGGTTTGGCAACCCCACCCTCTTCCCCCAGGTGACACATCTGGATTTGCTATAGGAGAAATACATGTAGGTAGAAATTTGTTGTATTATTTTGTAACATACCTGTAATAGACATTTTATGCATCAGAGCAGTTTCATAAAGAATGAGTTTGTTAAATGGTGTTACATGTGAAACAGGATTTCGATTTATCTTCATCTATCTTTAAATTGTGGCCCAAAGATATTATACTAAATGTATTTGTAGGAGAAGTAAGGGCATGCTTGGACATTTAACAGGATGGGACTTTTTTTAAACACTTGTTATTCTTTCTTCTTGTTTGGAAGAAAAGGTGTGGGAATGCTAAATTTCTTTCTAAAACTTAATTATTTTCCACCACTTAAGGGCAGGATGAGACCTTTCACAAGATGCGACTTTTGTATTATTCTTTTTATGAAAGAAAAAGTGTAGGAAGATAATTTTTTTTCCACAACATATTCTTTTTTCCACCATTTTTCTTATTGAAGAAATATACAAAAGTTAGATTTAAAGAACCAAACGGGATACTCAAGGTAAGAGGAAAAGTGCTAACGACATGGACTAGCTAGTCTGAAATTTACCTCTTAGTAGACTTAGGCCTGTATTCTTGAAATTTGCCAGGACAGTTTTAAACACTGCCCAAGTGTGTATATTTAGTCCACTGATTTATGGAATGCCACATGTGAACATCTTCATCCTGTGCCATAATTCTGTAACATCATGAAATACAAAAACTTGTCACTTTTATTTAAAATTATTTTCATTTTCATTTCATGAGCAAAGTAATTTTGTTGGTTTATTTTGTTACATAATAACAGTAGTTTACATGGACCCTAGAGGTTGACCCTTGGCATTCCAAAAATCAGTGGACTAGGTTAAGCCAGGTTCAACATAGGCTCCTTTCAAGAGTGTGGGCCTGATTGTTTGAGTTTTGATTGCAGTACAAATGAAGCAGTGAAACAAATCACATTGCTTAGAGTATGGGTGATGCTGTGATGGGAAAGGGCAGTTTGGGGCAAGATGTGACACCCTTAAATGCATGGAATTTATAGATTACTTTAGTAATCAAGTTTGATAAGCCTAAAACATTATAACGAGTACATAAAATCAAGGCCCATACTAATTATGTGAAGATATGAAGTTTGGTTTAACTTAAAAATAGTGAATATTTGTCACCATTGGTTAATGTGCTTTAGGTGACACCGTCATCAGAATATGTGAATATTGTTATCACCAAATGGCTTATTAGAAAGATAAGGATTATCACTTTTGTTATTAATAGTCATAAGTTATGATTTTATAGTCTCCCTCTGAGGATGTTAGGTTTCTTTTGTTGCTACGTTTATAATATTTACCATTGACAGTTTGAAGTTTGAGGTGGTTAGCATGTGTCCCATCTTACCTGGCTCTACCCTGTATATATTTTTCTGGGTTTTTTTGTGATTTTGCTCTTGGAGGTATTCGTTTTTCTGGGCTTCCTGATAGTTCACTATGGATTTTCTTTCCTTTTCACTGTAATTTGAGGTTTGTCAAAAGAATTTCAACCATGTTGTAAACCAATGATTTGACATGAATTCCACAGATGTAGTTATATTGATGACAAAATCACATATCCTACAGCGTGATATAAAATGATATCACATTTTTAAAGTCTGACAAGATCTTTTTTTCTTTTAGCACTACTGAACAAAATCATACAGTTGTAGATTTAATTTCTCTCTGTTTGCTTTGGAATTTGTTGTTGGATGTGTCATTTTTTTTCTTTCTCTACTTTTGAACTTTGAATTTTTTTATCTGTTTTGGTAAAATCTGTAACATAATAAATGCAATAAGCTATTTGAGATCATTTTGGTAATGTGGATTAAATTTTTATTTTTTTTGTTTGTGTTCAATTTACAGTCTGAGGATAGCAATTTGAAAGTTAAGAGGTAAGTCAGTGTCCCATTTTATACTTTGATTTATTTTATTTACTTTTTTCCTTTGTTCATTAGTGAACATTTCAAAGTGCTTTAAATTATGTTCAAATTGTTTTGAAGTATATGAATTGATTTCAAAGTATCTAGATCAAACAAAAACATGTACCTCTGACCTTACTGCATGACCTTTCATGGTATTTCATGTGAGAAGGTCTAGTGATGTGGTCAGCACGTACAAAATGACTCTGACAGAACCTGGTTCGAAATTGATTCACGTCTTTCGGATGGTGATGATATGGATCAATCCCCATGTGAAAAGAATCAAAATTGATTAATATGTGCTTGTTAAAAAAAAAAAATTAAACACCTATGTCAAACATATAACTGTTTTCTTCTCTCCCCCTCCCTCTCCCTCATTAACACTGCACTTACAGGTATGAAGATAAGGTCAAAGGTCTTCAGGAAGAGATAGGTAACCTGAACAGACTGGTGAACAACCTTCAGAACAGAAACAAGAGACTGGAAGAAAGCAAAGATAACCTCATGAAGGATATGGACTCACTCAGGGATGGTAAGGACATGATGACAGTAATCTTGTATGTTGAGAACCAGAAGGATATTAACTCATTGCTGAGGGATATGAATTAAAGCCTTGTGGTTCTAAGCAAAAGATATGTCATAGTTTTTGGTGAAGATGTTGGATTGCAATCAAATATACATGTATAAAAGATATGTGGTACAGATGATGTATGGAAAAGTGGAGGGAGAGTGAGAAGGAAAGGAACAAGAAAGAAGAACAATAAGCTACTGTAGCACTGAAGGAATAGAATGAGGAAACAAGAAAAGAGGATAAAATAGGATGAAGAAAGAAGAGAAGGAGAACAAAAAAATGAAGGAGGATAATGTGGAGGAGATATGGTGAAGAAGAATGGAGACAAAAGCAGAAGATATTAAGGGAAAAAAAGGAAGGAACGTAAGAGAAAAAGACAAGGTGGTAGGAGGGGGAAAAAATGAAAGTAAGAGATGGAATAATACTCAAAACAAACATAGTTATATGGGCATCAAAATTTTAAGTTAAATGACATTAGTGCATTGCCCTGTTACATATTGTTACCCTCTCCCCTGCAGAGAAATCCAAGTGCTCCAAGTGCAGTCGTCTTGAGAGCCAATACCAGGAGGTGTTAACAGAGAAGGAGAACTTGGAGGAGGATAATGAGGAGCTTCATAAGGAGGTGGAGAACCTCAACAACCTTCTTACTTTGAAACAGAAAGATGCTAAGGAGAGGTAAAGAAGAATTCTTGATGGTAACCATTGTTAAATGATGAGTGATACATGTAAGCGATAAGTAATTCTGGTCCACAAATTGTGGAAATTTGCTTTCCCACCAGCATTGGTAAAATGCAAGAGGAAGACAAATGATAATGCATTTTAAAGAATATCAGAATGGAGTTTGAAATCAAGATGTTGAAGAATGCATTTTAAAGAATATCAGAAGAGAGTTTGAAATCAAGACGTTGAAGAATGCATTTTAAAGAATATCAGAATGGAGTTTGAAATCAAGATGTTGAAGAATGTACAAAGAACAGATGACATTGATTGATGAAACTGGTTTCCATAATTCCCACTCCTTCCCACACTTACACTTCCATGACACTTGCATATTGGAACATCTTGATTACGTAAGTCACAAAATGTAGATTGGAAAGATTAGATTGGCTCTACAACGTTTGGCTTTTCAGATAATGGGCAATTATGTTAAAAACTATTGTAAAGGAGGGGGTCTAGATGCAGATACATGTACATGTATATTTTTTATGTTTGTATTTTCTTGTGCATTTACCAGTCAAAAGATAAAAGAGTCCCCCATCAAGAGAACTCCAAACTCTACTCTCAACATAGAACGCTCCCAGACCTCCAGCAGGGCTTCGCCTGTCTCATCTACCACACCCTCCCCTAAACCGGGCTCTGGTAGAGCGGCCACACCCCAGCAGCTTGCTGCTGCTCTCAAGAGACTATCTGTCAAGCAGAGCCCAGGGGCTGCAGGAGGAGGAGACGACAGACGGGCACTGTCCCCTGAGCCGAAGGAACGCAAACCCAGCATTAAGGATCTGGTGAAGGCCAGTGGCTATGAGGATAGGAGGACGTCACTGAACAACATGGAGTCAAGGCTCCAAGCACTCAGGAATTCACAGGTGGGTTTGGGGTTCCATGACATTTGCTCCTGTGACAATTGCTCCGGCCTAACTTTGCCATGTTAATCCTAAACCTAGACCTAACCCTAATCCTAATCTTCACATTGTCCTTAACAAGAAACCAAATCATGACCTTGACCTTAACCTTTGACCTTTCGAGATATGGACGGAGGAGCAAATGTCGCAGGAGCAAATGTTGTGTCACCAGGTTTGGTTCTCTATGTCTTATAAGATTGATTCTCACTTCCCATGTGACATTGATTGAATGTTTCTGTGCCTCTATTGTATTCAACAGTTATCATAAGGAATCAATAAACAGAAAGAGTGCATTTCATTTATTATTCTCTTTTATAGCTTAAAAAATAAAAGAAAAAAAATTTGACACACGGGTTCAAACTTAACAGTCACACCTGAACATGATCTGCATAGTAGACTCCACATTTAAAAATTTACTAGTCAAGAGTTAATCTACTTTTGTGCCACAAAGTTTTGGGACGATTGTCATAGATGAACTTTCAAAGGGTGAAATTTGACTTGTAATACCCTGTTTAATTGTTGTATTGGGGCACAAAATATCTTCCATGGATATAAAGTACAGAATAAAGTTACCTGTTTCTGATTCAGGAATAAAAACATAGACATTCTCCGTCCAAACATATCATTCATGACTCCAATTCTTGGATGGGATTTGCCAACCATGGCATGGAAAGGAGTAAAATTGTAGTAGTTATAACAAATATCTACTGCTTTGTAATTACAGTTTCTCAGGAAGACCCCCCCCCCCCCCCCCCCCCGAAAAAAAAAAAAAAAACACACAGAAAAAATACAATTATGAAAACCTACAAAGTAAGTCATCCTATCCTTGTTTGTCTGTTCTTATGTCTCAAGATAAGACATTCAGGGATGTACTGAAGATTATTTATTTTATTCAAGAAAGATTTGAAAGACACAGAAATATACAGGTAATCATAAAACCCCATGGAGTGAATGTGTGCAAATTATCTAATGTTTGTTTGATTGTCTGTTTGTATGTTTGTTCTTTTGTATCAGGATAAGACAATCAAGGACATGAAGAAACCAGCTGTGAAGCCTGAGACAAGTTTAGGAGCCACAGGAGGAGATGGAGGAAAGAAGCAAGCTAGGTTTGTCTTGCCATCTAGTAAAAAGTTTGAAAAATCCCTTGGTTCAACAGGAGGCTCATCTAGATCAAAGTAAGTGCTTCTAGCTAAGTTTTTATTCATTTATTTTTTTTAATTGATAAATTGCTCCTAAGTCTTTTGTAAAGATTTCTCTGAAGATTTAGAGCACAAAAAATAAGAAAATACCCTTTTAAAGAATTAACTAGTAAACAGTGGCATCATTCCATTTTCTAGATTATTACACTTATTTTACAAACATGATGTAATTCATGTAATATCTGTTAGAATGTTTTTATTACTACTGCATTTCATATATTCCTTTAGAATAAATGATAGTGTTAAAAAAAAAAAATAGAACAAATGTGCCTTTTTCATAGGGGATTGATGCATTGTGTCAGGATTGCATCATCTCAAATATCAGCACACAGGTTCTCATCAATTTATGAATTTTTTTTTGCATACATATGCATTAGGACATCCAGTCAAGAAAAAAGTGTATAAGCTGATATTTTTGCGTACAGATATTTGCACTGATTACAGGGATATTTTATCAAGTTATTGTTTTTACAATCATTAGCACAGGCTACATGTTTGCACATGTTTGCATAGTCCCTCTCTTAAAAATAGTGGCTTATGCGGTATTCATTTAACTATTTTAACACTCTGTAGTTAGTAAGGTTTAAATAATTAATAAATGCACTTTGCCATTTTTGTTCTCTGTCTCTCTTTTTTGCAGGCTAAACAGCACAAGGTGAAAGGATTTTAAATAATAATTTTAAAAGATTATGACTCAACTTTTAGTTTCATCTCTTCTAGTCTGTGACACAGCTAAAAAGTGTAGACAATACACACATGAGCACAAAGTCATGACTTACATGTAGATTGCATTCAGATGTAATGAAAAAATATTTTATATATTCTGCAGAGCAAATTTATAGAACAACTACGATCAGAACAATAATCATTTATAGAACAACTATACACAGAACAATCATGTGTCTTTCTAAATTTTATGTAATTTTGTGTAATGTCTTTCATTGTTCCGTCTTTCTTTCTTGTATCTTGTCTTTCTGAAACCTCTAGGCCTCCAATGGACGATAATGAAGTGTAGAAATAGTGAAGTATTCTCTATATGTGTGTTGTTCCAAATCATCAATTTTCTAATACATTCATTTCTGCTCAATATGTTTAATGATCATAATGACAAAAGTGCTTTAATACGCACCCATGTTCTAAACGTAACTCCCCAAAGCACACATCATTTTACTTGTTGTGTATACATGTACCTTGCTGGGTTATTATTTTTAACTAACAATAGAATGTGCAGAGTGGTGCTAAAAATGTGCTTAATGAAGAATGTAAAGAGTGTTACACATTGCCATGAAATTTGATGCGAGCTTCCATTTTACATGGAGCAAAACTTTACTTTGCAACATGAAAAGTACAGCTACATGTAATGATACTGGTTAATACAGGAGTGGATTATACAGCAGTTACATATCCTAAAAAAACAGTTTTGGCAATGAACCTGTACCAAATGGAGTTCAGGTAGTGTGGCTCGCAAGTAATTCGCATTAATCTCACAAATTTTGCAATGATAAGATTTTTATTAATTGATTTGAAAATTTGCTTTCGTACAGAATGATGTAAATATTCATAGAGGTGGTATTAATGCTATTCCTGTATTAGAACACATTCTGTAAATGAATGTAGAACCTTTGAAGCCATTTATTCTTAGCATGAAACACAATGCAAATTATATTGTTTGATGATAATACATGCATGATTATCCCATGAAAAATCCTATTAAAGAATGAAAGGAAATAGACCTGTTCGCTTTGAAAAATTCTAGTGAAAGACCAAATAAGCATGTAGGAATTTTCTGAAAACTTGCATTCTATAGTTACATGTAACATGGACTTTAAAATTTGCCTGGGTCCAACTAGAGTTTATTGATCATATTGGTGACAGTTTTTGGGAAATATATTGTTTCAAAAAACACTCAGTAAGAAAAAATGTATTTGGCTTGTTTGAAGACTTGTCATACATTAATCTAGATTTTGATTAATTTATTTAGATACACAGGGTGTATGTCATGTTTTGTAATATTCATAGGATTTTTTCAATTAAACTGATTTACGAAATAATACTCAGAGATGGGCAAAAATTACCCCCAAAATTGACTTCCAGCATTTGTGGTGTCTAGCAGAACTAAAATGTGGTTCACGTTGAAAATATCTCTTGAACAATAGGATCAGAAATTATTCCAGGATATATATGATATTATCACAAGCAAAAGTGTGTTGTAAAGAGTACTAATCTATTTGATTACACTGCATACTAACACAATCATTATGGTGCAGCTTGTGTGAAAGCAATATACATGCCTCATTTTGAAATGACAATGAAACTCTCATTTTTATTTATGTATTTTTTTATACCACAAAAATTACGTCATATGTTTGAATTTCCAATATTTTTCCAAGATACACATGTGTAATACCGGTGCACAGCATATTTCTAACAGTTAGGGCACATTCACAAATTTGGTTCCAAGTATTAACATGTGTCATGGTGAAAACAAAGTGATACTCATTTTTAAGTTTTTTTTTTATATGACGTGTCAGGTTTTGAATTCTGAATATTTTTCTTGAATAACCTGCCAGTAAAAAGCTGCATATATTTAATTAGTACTTATTTTGTAATGGATTTTCAAATTGTATTTTCTAACCATGCTGGCACATAGGTGTACAAGATTTTAAGTTTTGATAACTTGGAAACATACTAAA
The DNA here is from genome assembly GCA_025618425.1 of Heliocidaris tuberculata. Classification (NCBI taxonomy): domain Eukaryota; kingdom Metazoa; phylum Echinodermata; class Echinoidea; order Camarodonta; family Echinometridae; genus Heliocidaris; species Heliocidaris tuberculata. Next base: position 26,476,108 of record CM046839.1, on the reverse strand, counting down.
ACTCATTTTTATAGTATTTTTTATATACATGTACCACATTTATCACGTCATTTTCCCAATATGTCCCAGGTAAACAGCTGCATATACATTCCCCTTTTTGTAATGGATTTTTAGTTGTATTTTTCTTAACAGTTGTGGCACCTTCACCTAATAATTGTTTATATCTTGGAACAGAATAAAACTCATTTTTTTTAGTAAATTTCATAACACTACAATTATCATATTTTTAGATTCCTGACATGTCATGGATATACAGCTGCATATGTTACTCATTTTATAAACGATGTTGAAATTGTATTTCCTAACTATTTGGGCAATTCGCATCATTGGATCCAGTGAATGAGTATGTTTCACGTCATTGTGCACCACTAATACAAGATGGTATTCGTTCTGTATGAAAATTGATTATAGTTGCAAGAAGATCACACATTATGGTACACTGTATGGTGGGAAGGAGAATTTTGTTACGATGAACGTTTGACTTTTGTCTTTAACACTGTCAAAGAATGATAAATGATTGGTAGAGGTAAAAAATAGTGATAATCTTTTTATTTTGTTCTGTTACAAAACAGTAGTAATGCTTTATGTAAATATTTTATCTATAAAATGCAGGAGGTCTAGGATGTAGTTCATCTGATTAGTATAAAGAATGTGCATGATACTTTTCAAATTTGTACCTTTGATGCAAAGATTGTTTTTTTTTTTTTCTTCTTATTGAGTGTTTGTATCACTTACAACATGTAGTTGCTATATACATGTACCTACTTACTGTATTTGATAAGGAGTTTCTAAATAATTGACGGGAAATTGTCATACTGTATATACATGTATATTTTTTTCTAATCTTTCTTTTTTTTTATCCTTTAAGTTTTATAATGAAGAACAACAATTATGCAGAACAACCATATCTGTGAGCAAAAATTATGCAGAACAACAATATTTTAAATAAAAGATTATGCAGAACTTCAGTATCTTGGAGTTTTTTTTTTTTTCTAAGAGCCCCTTTTAAACAAAATCCACTATGCATGCTCTCTTCTCAAAATTTATAAGAAGAAAGTTATAGTAAATTGTCTTTGCTTTTCCATATCATCAAAATTTGCTTGAATGTGTTGCGCTAAGAGAATATGTTGATAGCACCTAAAAAGAACCACAAAACTGTCATTAGAGGAATTCTCATATCAGTTTCTTTCCTAGATCATTATTTAAAGCATTTTGTTTATACCAGTGTCCAAATAGGATGATTGATCTTAAACATTTACTTAGCTGTGTTCAGTCAATTCTTGTGTTAGCTGGTATAAGCTACTATGTTGTATGTACATGAATTGTATACCTCATATGTGGACATTTACTTATTAGAAAAATATGCAACTTTCATTCAATATTATTTAGCAGCAAACTAATCATGTAGCACATTCAGAATATGCTAAGAGAACACAGGTGAGACATGTGGGCATGTACATATGAACAAGTTTTATATGTGCTGCCTGCTTTTTCGTTTTTCTGTAAAACTTGAAAATTTTGTGCACATGAAACTTTTGGAAATTTTGCAAGCGGTGGAGATTCGCGAAACTTTCATACCGCAAAGTAATTGCTTTAAAGCATGAACTCATGTACAGTATTGGTAGCAAAAAGGAAATTGGAAAGAAACATGCTAAATATAGTCTCATGTTGTTCTCCTTGTATCAAAAGATGTCTGTAAGAGACCATTTGGAATTCCATCTATGATTTCTGGTGAATTTCAGTGTAAATATCTGTAAGGAATGCTTGATCACTGCCATTATGCTAGGACCCTTCCACCCCGACGGCTCCCCGTACAGCAATCTTAGGGCTTCGCATAGAGACAGCTTGTGTGCACTGTGTGTAGCCACTCATCATTGGTTTTACACGTGTGTGTACAGCATATAGCACATGCTGCCTTTGTTGGGATTTTACGTGCCTGTCCCGGCACATAAATTAGTTTTTGCCTCTTATTTGTTTAATATTAAACTTTAGGAGGCGAAATCTTCACAGTGTCTTAGTATTGCTAGTATCTTGCTATTTATCAACAAAAATTGAAGAAATCTGACGAACAGTTTTTGAGGGCTTACCAAAACTTTACATGACCTTTAAAGCATGAACTCGTGTTCAAATTTTTCGGTGGAAAATGCAGTCCATAACAATTCACAACTATTTCACATCACAAAAGTTCCTGGTTTTACCGTACAGTCATCCCAGGTATTGTATAAAAGATGTGTTTCCTATAAGCATCAATATGTCTTGCTGTGGAGGTTGGATTTGAAAAATAAATTTGGGATTGTATATTTACCACTCTGTGAGCCAGTAGTGTAGCGAAACCTTGCCAAATACATGTACCCTCTATAAATGTACATGACAGAAAGATGTTTGTATGCAGATAATGCAATCCTGTATAGTATTAAGAATGCAAGTTCATGTATAGATATTGATGATCAGTCGGCTCTCTAATGACAAAGCATGCTATGCAACTGATTAAAGATGTAGAAATAATGTGTCAGAAAGATGTACAATACTTGTAAAGATATTGGGTAAGAATTTAGGAATGATAGATAAAATCCCCTGCCAATTGTTTACGTGTGTATATTATAATTTTATCACCACACTTTCTTGTAATATACAACAACAAAAAATTCTTTTCTGTCTAGACAGCTCTCTCTGTTGAATATGTGGGTATTTAATTCATTATTTTGTCTTTGTTATGCACGTTTTTGACAACTTCCTTGCCATAGGACTTTTTAATGTCTTTAAGCTTGGAACCAAAACAATCTAATGTTTCTCCTTCAGTATACATACTCAACTAAGAATAAAATAAAAAATATGGTTTTCCAGTTTACTGTCAGTTAAAAAAAAATGTTTCACCCTTGACATGCACTTGTTTTAAAATCCGTCCAAGATGATTACCAAGTCTTTTCTACAGCATGGCAACTTGTGCAGTCATTCAACCTTTTTCTCAATGACATATTTAAATACAGTTTTATCTTGAATTTGATTTAAATTTCCAGGCATAAGAGCATAGCCAAAATGAAGATTGTGTATTCTTAACACTTCAGGACAACAACACACCAAATTTCCAGGCATAAGAGCATGGCCAAAATGAAGATTGTGTATTCTGAACACTTCAGGATAACAACACACCATGATAAAAATATACAAAATACATGTTGCAAATTTATCTGACAACTACTTTGTCTATGTTCATTTTGTAAAACATGTAATTTTATTGCATAGAAATAGTGATATTCAGTAATCCAGTAAGACCAGTAATATGCTCTTTCTTCTGTTTTTTAATCAAAGCAAACTGAATGTACATATCTAGCTGCTTTTATTTCTTGATCATTGATTTACAAACAAATATGATTTTTATAAATCTTGGTTTTCATTTGCCTTTATTAGCATTTATCTTGTCTAGCACTTTTATCTTTGTGTAAAATCATTGTAATGCAATTATATCTTTTAATCAAATCTGTATTCTACATAGAATGTGTGCTAAAGAAATGAAGTGTGTATTGTCATTTGAAACCTGCCATTAGCATAGATTTAGTTTAATCAAGATTATAATATTCATGTATCTTTATGAAAGCAGTGTCTTAAGGGGAAATCCAACCTTAATAGCAAGTTGCTTTGAAAGAAAGAGGAAAAATCAGAGAAGCAGATTGGTAAAAAATTGAAAAAAATCGGACAAGCAATAAGAAAGTTATGAATTTTTGAAAGTTGTAATCACTATACATATGGGAATTTCAAATTGGCCAAATAGGAAATGCCACTGTGATGTAGCTGTGGACAACTCCCCCACTCGCTCTATCACACAAAATGACTAAAATGTCACTTTTTTCAAAATGTATTACTCAATAGCATCTTTTTCTTTCATGAGGACCTATGACAATATGCTGTATCCAATATATTTTGAGTACTGCCCCGAGGGTAAAAGCGCCTCGAAGAAAACCACAAATTAATATTTTTGTGTACGACAAATGGGAGAGTTGTCCACAAAAATGTCACAATCCAATCACCAAATTGCCAATTTGAGATTCACATAGATGTAGTGATCTCATTTTTCAAACATCCATAACTTTCTTATTCCTTGTCCGATTTCTTTCAAACTGTCACCATCCTACATTTTTTATTTTTCTTTCATACAAATCATATTATTACCAAGGTTGGATTGCCCTTTAAGGATTATTCTAGCAGGAATGGGGAAAAATGAATATCATCTTAAATGTATTCAGCATGTTGTGGAGAAGTCATCAAAGGCATTCCTTATTTAGAATTATTTAACGCCAACTTATCAAAAAAAGTATGCAGTAAACAATGTACACGTCGAAGCCAAGACCAAGGTATTACAAAACCGAGGCAAAGACTGTTCATATGTTTAAATAGGTAATTCACCAATATTGTATTATGTTTCAAAGAATGTTTTTGTGTATGAAAAAGATTATTGCTCCTTATCCTTATGATGGAAACAAAGCTTTTAGTAGAATGTTACTTCCGCAATACCTTGAAAGACATGGAACAAGCTCTTTTCTTACTCAAAAGTATGAGTGTGATGTCTGGAGAAATTGGGGGGGGGGGCAAAAAAAATCAAATCTCTTTTGAGAAAAATATTGTTCTCAGTAATTAACCATTTTCTTTCACACCTTAGCCTTTCAGACTGAAGGAAAAGATAATCAATGCAAGTTGAAGTATGGCTTTGAGAGCTCAAGCTTTCCCTGGTCATTTCTTTGGTGCTGATACAGCAATAAGTATTTTATCATGCATTTAAATGTATGGTCATAAATCATAATCACAGTGTGTAACGGAATAGTTTTAATTATCCGAAAACTGGAGGCTGATAATGGGGCTTCCATTGCTAAATCAGATTCCTATGTAATATTGCAAGGAGCACTGATCAAAATGGACTAAGGTCGCATATCTGCTGCATCTTAGAAATTTATACTTTGTTTATACATGTACTGTACATGTACTTGTACCTGTGTACATTTTCAGTATTTATGGGGGAAATGTGTGGTAAAACGTCAAATGGTATGCGTTGACTGCCTTGTTGAAGTTGAAAGCATGTGTTATGAATGACAGACAATTGTGCCTGCAAATTGTCTTTGAGACCAATATGAAATTATTGACCATTCCATTTTAGTACTAAAAATCCTTGCTTTAAAAAAAAAATTAAGTCATCATTCCATCAAAATATCTTGCTTGATACACATGTAGCATATACTTTTTTCATAGAATAAATTCAGTTGATTCTAATTTAACTTGTGTATGTATATAAATATATTCAATATGAAGAAATTGAGTCAACAATATTGCTTGAAGCTACATGTAATTCTATTAATTATACTGTCCAAGTCAGAATTCAGATCAATTTTATACATGTATGTATCAACATTTTCTAAATTCTTTGGCTTGTTGTGAAGTTTAAAGTGGAACTTTTCGAGTGAAAGTACACATGGGCTTCACTTTGTCCAATTCATGTTTACGTTCTAAGGTATTTGGTCAGTCATATGATATTATACTATTAATACATGGTTGGGAGTGCGTTAGTGCGATTTGGCAACACAAAGGTTTTTATCGCCGTGTACTAACACACGAGGCGTAGCCGAGTGTGTTAGACACCACGATGAAAACCTGCGTGTTGCTGGATCGCACTAACGCACGAACTCACAACCATGTATTAAAGGGACTAGCAATTGGGATCCCATGTGTGTTTGCATCGGACTAAAGGCCATAAAATTAGATCATACGAAGTTGACCGAACTGCCCGAACTGCCGAGGGTTAAGTGACCTTCCCCCGATACCACATTCATAGATTCTGTACAAGTCTCAGGATCATGATACAAGCCTACGCATGTACAGTACAGCTACTGAACTGATTAAAAAACGGCTGGTCGATAGAACTGTGAGCAAAAACGGCACTCCCCGCCCCATTCTAACCCCTATATAGGCTCTTTGCAGGTTGTCTTATCATAATAAACCGTTTGAAGTGTGTATCATGTTATTTTCAGTTATACCCATCGGCTGGAAAGGATTTGCACTTTGGCTGCTGACATTTCTGAGTGACACCTCTGACATGAGGTCAGTGTGTGTGTGTGTATTACACGCAGTACACACTATGGCACTGCCACTGACCACTGACTAACACACAGCTTGCAATCAACATACACCGGGATGTATGTAGAGCTGGAGGTCAGATAGAGTTCAGCTATTCCTCACTGCTGATTGGTATGTACCGTGGGTAAAGACACGCCCACGGTCACTTCACACAAATTGTCACATTTTCCGATGCAAACACACATGTCAGCTCGTTTGCTGGTCACTTTAATAGTTTTATAAAACGGGTCTACAATCTTAGTGCTTGATCCGGATTAGCCATGCGTTAGTCCCCTCGCCGTGCGTTAGTGCTTTTTTTTTTGCACGGTCACGTGATGTTATTTGACCAATCAGGATGGCTACATTCTTGAACCCGTTTTATAAAACTATTTATGGATGAGATACATGTATATACTTTACACTTACAAATTACCTTATAATGCACTTCAGTAACTGTAATTGCATGAATACGCTGTACAGTCCTCTCTCTCTCACTCTCTGAGAATGGAATCATAAATGAATTGTATTCCCTTGAAATAACCAAGGATTCATTCTTTGATATGTACTTGCTGTGTCAATCAGGCGTATATTTGTATTTATTAAATAAAAGAATAACCCACTGAGAAAACTTTGCGTTAATTAGTAGTCTTTTGCTGTGATTTTTCTTCTTCTTCACTGGGTGCTTATATTAATGCAATATCAAGGCAACCAATACAAAGAAGACACATTTTGATAACATTTCTTTTTTTTTAATTGTATTTTTGATCTTTTTTCCTGCCAAATTTTCTCTTTTAAACAGTAATCTGCGATCTTGAGCTGAATTTTCCCAATATTTTCTGTAGCAGTTTCAAAGAGATTAATGCAAAATCCAGCCATTTTCCTTTACGACTCAAAACGTTATTGACATGTAGTGCCTTTATGCTATGATTGGTCGAATTTTACAATATTGTCTGAAGGGTGTTAAAGGGTATCAATCACCCAAAATAATTTTGCTCTGTATGTTACAGGTTTCATGTCATTATATTATATTCAAAATATGGGCTTCAGATATCAATTCTATAAAGAGATATTGCAATTTTAATTACACTCTCTATAAGCGTAAAAGTGACCCGTAAGTAGACTACTCGACGCACCCATACACGCTTGCCAAGATAAAGGCTCGTGCGGAACCAAACTCGGAGTTCGGTTCCGTGCGAGAATTTTCATGTTATCCTCAATTTACTTCATACTCATTAACTGTTGACCTATAGAATATACCAGACAAAGTTCTTTGAGGTTGATTTTATACTTTCTAGCTGTGCACAAATTATTTTTTCAGGTGATGGGTACACTTTAACTCTGTGTTAAAGTATATGATCTAATGCCCTTCTGGCTCCCAGCAGACAATGTAATACACCTATAATAATCACCTCGCTATTTGGAATGATCTTATACCCACTCACATACTGTCTGCAAGATCAAGAATCTGAAATAAACCAATGACTACATGTATTCTGTCAACATTAACATTACATTTATTCTAAATGATTTATTCACTCAGTTAAAAACAAGTTTGTAAAAAGTTTTAAATATTTCGAAAATTTTAAAGAGCAGAGGTTTAACATTTGTATTAAAATAATAAATTGGAATGGGAACAATATTGCATTACTTCAGAACAAGTATTCAATAAAGGCATCCATAATAACTTGGTGCAAAAATGTTTTTTCGAGTCACACATACATGTACCACACAGTGACACGTAGCAACCTGTCGTTATACAACCAGTTACTAGGTCATGCATGTTCTTGAATGATCTCCAAAGGTTCACGTTAATAAAGTCTGAGGACCTTGGTGTAGTCAGTAGTTTTGGTATGAGGACCCATGATGCTTTAGTAAGAAATTGCACTGATGGTTCTTACAGCCTGTATGCTGTGAAATTTACTTAAAGAACAATCCCAGAAAAGGATATTTCTGTTGTTGGAAAAAATATGTAGAAATATGGAATAATTGGACACAAGTGTACCTAATGACATTAGCATCCATCGGTCAAATGTAAATAAAGAATGGATATCATAAACAAAGATTTTCAAAGTTTCAATTGATTTCTGATGACAAAACATGAGGTATATTTCAAAGAGTGATTCACATAAATTACATTTCCTTATTGTGTTTCCATAATATACATAAGAAATACACTGTATATTCAACTTGTTGGATCTATAGTTATACACTGTATATTCAACTTGTTGGATCTATAGTTATTGGGGAACAAATCTGAATGACTTCAATTCACTAGACTTTCAATAACCCAACTTCTAATAGCTTTCAAATCATCAACATTCATGTCTCGGACAACAAAACTTTCTCAACGAATCTTAGTATTCTTGAAGATTCATCACTTCATGTGAAATATGCAACAATTCATTTGAGCTTTACCTCTGAATAATAGAATTCCTTAATCATTTGCGAATATATTTGCATAACTAACAGAAAAAGGGGAGGAATACAGGTATATATGCTACTCTAGATGCAGTAATCAATGATTACAAAATAAGGGTGTTAGTTTATCAGCACCAGGTACCACAGCGACATAAAAATTGAAACATTTTGTCTATCATTGGAGCAAGGAGGGAATGGGAGAATATAATTATGTTATAAGTACAAACAGACATCACTTATTTCAGGAGTAGTCAATGTTTCACATGAAAAAATCAAGTTAAAAATATATAGTTGTTTTGAACATCTAATACAAAAAGTTTCTCTTTAAAATAGAAATGTATTCATTTTTTATGCATTGGCATATCTTTTTAAAAAGTATAAATAATGATGATAATGATAAATTTTATTCAACCTGACTGAAAAGAAAACAAATCTATACTTGCAAGTAACTAATCAGGGGACATGCAGCTTTAAGTCCTGTCCAAGGGACTTGGTAATGAAGATTAATGCCTTACCAAGGGCACTAAAGCATTGACTTGGTTTTGAACCCAGGACCCCCTGGTAACAAGATAACTGCTCTACCACTGAGCCAACATGCCGCCTCGTTGAAACGAAGGTCTCAAGCCTCGTAAACCTCACATGTGTGCACTGAATTCTAGGACAACTGCTGTAACCTCTAGACTACCCCTGGATAACTACCTCCCTCTACAAACATGTACCCTTTAACATTTTCCTGCTTTGGAGTATTTTACCTATCAACAGGTAGTTTTAAGGAGGTAATTATCCTTAGGGGACAGTTGAAAGGGGGAGGAGGGGGAAGGGGAGGGTGAGGGGAAGCTTATTATATAGATAGCTGTCTGAGGAATGGTAGCTGAGGGTAAGCTGTCCTGACACAGAAATTTTAAACTGAACAAGTATAGTTATGAATTCCTCTGGCTAGCAATTAGAATGGCATCTGAAGTACTGACTTTTGCATCAGGGAAAGATTGGCAAACAAGGGTATTGAAAAAGCAGTCCCCATGATCCATACATCTGACAACATCACATGATACTGGATATACGCAGGCTGAATCATCAATCTAAAAGGCCAATGTCTGAATATATGGTTCCATTGCCATTGGTGGTCATTGCTTCACAATTTATCACATTCATAATTCTTCCCTGTACCTAGTGAGGTAAAGACTACATACATAGCCTCCGAGTCCTCATCTAATGATGATATATCAATACAAGCAGACCAACCTACTCTCTATGCCTGACACATGGTTCCATTGCAGTTCATAGTCAATAATTTACAATCCATCACAATCCTTATTCATCTGTCTGATGTCGAGACATGTATTCCAATACCAGACAACCTCCTCTTTGTCTGAGAACATCAATAACATTAGATAAATGGCTGAATATATGATTCCACTCCAACTAATGGTCCATGCTTCACAACTATTATAATTCCTCGCTGTACCTTGTGAAGTCAAAACTAGCCTCTGTGTCTTCATCAGATGATGATATATCAATACCAGCAGCAGACCTCCCCTTGAGCAAATCCTCTTGACCACTCTTTCTGTCCTGACTATCCTCATCTGTAGATTCCCTTTTCAGTTCTAGGGTGCTGTCATCATCGTCATCATCATCATCATCATCATGCTCATCGTCGAGTTCCTCATGGTCTGCTATGGTCACACCAGGGTTCCTTCCAGCCCGACCCTGCTGCGCGGCCATCAGTTCATCCTCCTTGTCCTTCAGGAATGTGAAGACGGATTTGAAGCTGGTCCAGGACGTCATTGCGTGGACCTGGGTCCCTGCAGAGACCTGCTTGCTGTCTGGGGTCTTCCTATCAGGCCTGGGGGTGTCTAGAGGCTGATTTGATGACACCCAGTTTACAGTGTTCTGGAAAAGAGCATTAATGATAAAGAAATACAACAAATAACACATATTCATAAAGACAATAGATGAATCCAGAGAGGGGTCATGGGCATCCAGACCCCACCCCATCCCCCCCCCCCTTTTCATTGAATTTTTTTTAAATACTTGCTTGCTTTTGGGGGGGGGGAGGGAGTGAAAATCAAAACCCCAGGATCTGATGACCCTTCTTTTTTTTTTTGCTTGCCTGCTTGTCAGAATTTGGAGGGGGAGGGGGGAATTGCACCCCACTAACTTTTTACAATATCCTGGATCTGCCCCCGAAGACCATAGATATTCTTATAAATTCAGCATTATTTGGGCATCGAATATCTTCCATGGATATAAACTTCATGATAGCTTCATGAAGAAACTGAAACTTCTTAGTCCAAAGATACTCTTTAACACTTGAATTTTGGGTGGGATTTGCTACCCATGGCACGGTTGGGGTTAAACATTTAGAAAATAAGAAAGGCACAAACCCAAAACTGATGTATTTACCTTGGCGAAAAAATTCCTGATGTTGCGTGAAGTTCCTGACATTGCTAGGTTGTGGATGGAATCGGTAAAAGCAACTGCAAAAACTTTCCTCATGAAGGATTGCTCTCTTTTACTTGCCTGGTGGAAGAATTGAGCAAAAACATCAATGTGGTAATGTGGTAAACAATAGTAATTATCAGTTCTGTATAATGTATATCACATATTTTAACAACGTATCTATACACTTCCAAAAAGCTTTTAGATTAGTAGTAATTTCAGGAATTACTTGTTAACCCTAAAGGGCTATTTCAGAGGATTTGAAGGGGGGGGGGGGGGGGGGGGGGCCATGAAGACCTTCCATAAAAGCTTGGCTACACAGTGTCCTATCGTTACCAAGTTTAGCATGCACTTAGTTTATTATGTAACATACAAGAATGCATAGTAACATTTATAAAAATTAACGCTAACAAGTGAATGAGTAAATTACGCAATGCGTAATAAATGTCCCCGCCGGAAGTGCAGATCTGTGGAAATTAACTAGCCTGAAACTTAAAACTTTAGTGAATAAAATAATAATGTTACTGCATGCAAAAGAAGAGAATACCAACAATGCATGTATACAACTGAAATATAAAACATGAAAACATTATGAACCTTCAGCATTTTGAATAAATTTGCATAAATTTGCATGAATAATGAATTTCAAAATTCTGTGTAGAAGTTTGGAAGCCCCCACCCAGCCCTACCAGATAAAACAATCGGAATAAAAATCCGATGTGAAATAGAGGAGAAGTAGCATTTTTTGTCAATTTTGAATAAATTTGCATAAATTTGCATAATTAATGAATTTCAAAATTCTGTGTAGAAGTTTGGAAGCCCCCACCCAGCCCTATCAGATAAAACAATCGGAATCAAAATCCGATGTGAAATAGAGGAGAAGTAGCATTTTTCGTCAATTTTGAATAAATTTGCATAAATTTGCATAATTAATGAATTTCAAAATTCTGTGTAGAAGTTTGGAAGCCCCCACCCAGCCCTATCAGATAAAACAATCGGAATCAAAATCCGATATGAAATAGAGGAGAAGTAGCATTTTTCGTCAATTTTGAATAAATTTGCATAAATTTGCATAATTAATGAATTTCAAAATTCTGTGTAGAAGTTTGGAAGCCCCCACCCAGCCCTATCAGATAAAACAATCGGAATCAAAATCCGATGTGAAATAGAGGAGAAGTAGCATTTTTCGTCAATTTTGAATAAATTTGCATAAATTTGCATAATTAATGAATTTCAAAATTCTGTGTAGAAGTTTGGAAGCCCCCACCCAGCCCTATCAGATAAAACAATCGGAATCAAAATCGGCCAAGAAATGACGGAGAAGTAGCATTTTCTAACATTTGAGCACACACGGACAGACGGACGGACGGACGGACGGACGGACGGACGGACACACACACGCACACACGTACGGAGCCCGTTTCATAGTCCCCTCGCGAACTTCGTTCGGCGGGGACAATTAATTATGTGAATATGTTAATTTCTATGGATTTTTTTTTGTATTTTTCGGATTCTTTTGTCAATATGGACCTCCAGTGCTCTCCCATTATGAAATATGTGAAATTAAGTTATTTAGTATGTAGTTGTACAAATTACAATGTTAATTTACGCAAATTATATGCATAAATAAATTAATTTTTCTTACATATTTCTATTTCTATTTCTTATGTCAATTATTGTTCTATTCCTTTTGTTTTCAATTGTTTTGTAATTTTCCTACACTTGGAAAAGTTATTTTCAATTTCAGTTCAGGTTTGAATTGTTCAAAACATAGACTATGCATTAAAACGAAGCAAAATTAGAAACCTCCCAAACCCTACGTATCTACGAATAGGGATTGGCCATTTTTTATTGACATACAATGTTTAAATGTTACGTAACACCATTACCGCCAAAGGTATATATATATATGCAATTTTGGTATCAAAAGATGCGCAAAACTCTAAAGAAAAAAGTCACAGAGTCGCGGAGCGAGATCTTAAAAACTCTGAAAGTAATAAAAAAATTTGCGGTGTGCCCAGTCCTTTTAGGGTTAAGGTATCCATTTGCTTCACCTGGGGTGAGAATGGCAAATTTAGATAAATGTCTTGCCAAAGGACGGTAGCGTCTATTAAAGGAATCACAGAGTTGGTAGTAGTCCGAATTCATGTGTTTCGTACCCCCAAAATAATTTTAAACTTAGCAATGTAATCTTGAACTTGTTCTTTAACAGTTTGCGAATGTTTCGGGTTACTATTAAAAGGTTTACATTTAGCAATTGGTTGATTTTAATCAAACTTACTATATGTTCTGTGACGCTGCCGCCCATACTATGTGCAACGATGGCGACATGTTTGACAGAGCGCCTGGCGACAAATTGATCCCATACATATAGACCATGCTCGTATGGACTGCAACTTTTCTGGAGAAAAAATTGAGATGGAAAGGACAAATCAATTATTTATGGCAAAGAATTAAAAGGGTGACAAAGTAATCATAAAAAGAGAATCATAAATTTTGATTCTGTGGCCTAATGTTTTAATAAAGCTCATTTACAGTAATGATGTACATGTAAGAGCCACAATAATAGGGAGGAGGCATGTTGGAGATGCAGTCACTTTGACTAATTTTATGAACATCCACCAAATATACCAAAAAAGAAGTGCAATTGTAGAAACAGAATATTGTGGCACATTTTCTTGTAGTAAGAACTCAGTGAAAGAAAATAACTTTGGATAAAGGCAAACAAGGTACATGTATTTGGTAATTCTGTTTCTCATACATTACCAAGTATCAATAAATTATCAAACTAATGAACAATGAAACTATTATTCTCCTTGATGTTTGGTAGGATCCCAGCAATAGTATGGATATCTACTTGATGCAATCATCAGGAATTCTAAAACCTATTATGTGGTTGGTAACATACAGTAATTAAGAATCAATTCTATGTTACATCCACAAAGGTTTTTACCTGTGGCAGTTTCAGTATCTATGGTTCATACAATTACAGGTTTGTACAGAACAAAAGACCTTGGACTTGCCTATACAAAACCTTGCCCTTTTCTCTATTACATAATTAAATTTAATCACATTTCAAAGAAAGGAAAGTGAACATTTAAACAGCATCATTGAACTTCTGCTGATTTAAAAGACAATTAGGTCAGAGAGCATGATGAGTATCTTTGATTGACAGGTTGTATATTACACAGGACATACCTTCAGTGTGAAATTCACACATCGGGCATGTAATTTACACAAGCAGGTGTGCAACATACACAAACAGGTATGTCACAATGGCAAGCTTGTAAATTACAGGAGGTAAGAAATCTACAAGAAATAACTGATGAGTTGATATTCTGACCAAAATTGTAAACAAGGAGGAATGTAATTTACAATGAATCAGTGACCTGACACAGATTACAGATGAAGCTACATGTAATTGCAGTTTTTAATTCTCATTAGAGCTTTCAAGTTCAGAAGGTTATTTCACAGAAGAATTGAGTTGATTTTAGGCTGTGTTTTCACACTGGAGTTTCCTAAATTTAATTTAATATTGCCTGATTTACATCAGGGTGGAATCTGCCCCCATCCCTCTAGCAAAGAGAGCGCCAAAATAACAAGGCCTTTTAGGGTTAAACTTGACCTTAAGACCACTCTTGAATTAGCATAGGGTATAACTTGTTAAGAATACAGGCGTAAATGTTTAAACTTACCCTAACAGGGCGGCTCATCCCTCTTGAATCCAGTCCCCTGTTCTCATTTGTGTTCATGACTAGCACCTCATACCCCTCCTAGGGATAAAATTTAGAATTAGAATCAACCAATCTATTTAGCTCCAATACAGAAGAACATTTCCTTCTAGACAGAGGTATACACAGAGGATAATTATAATGAAACAGTTTGAGTAAAACAAATATAATCCATGCAATGTTAAACCAATGGAATAAAAATTTAGAAATCATCCTTTGTTTGTCCGATTTCATTCAAACTTTCACCAATCTGATTTTCTGCTTTCTTGCAGAGCAAATTGCTATTCATGTTGAATTTCCCTTAAGTTGGAATGTATATATACCTGTAGAGCTCTCTTGATGTAAGGGAGCTGGGTGCCGCTATCAAGGCAGTCATTGATGATTAATCTCCTGGCCCACTGGCCCGCTCTAACAGCACCTGCCCCATTGATCAGGATTAGTAGTTTGTCTCTGGTAGTCAAGGCATTCTTACTGGCAAACACAAAGCTTTTAGGCTCGTCGTCTTGAAGATCTGTCTGAGTGCAAGGAAGAATTAGGAACATGATTAAGGCATGCCTACTGGTAAACACAAATAATACTAATAATAAGCATTGGAGTCTCCAAATTAGCAATATGGAGTAAAATTAATAATTGTGTGCAAATTTGGCGATGTTTTGTTACATTTTGTAATTTTCATGTACATGTACTTTGGTTAATTTAATACATGCACTTTAATTTGCCTTTAACTACATGTATGTAAGAGTGAAAGATAAGAATAATTGATGCCAATTTGAGGAGAAAGAGCTGATTCATTCAGACATTTAGAATATTCTGAATGGCTATGGGACAAAAAAGTCATACATGTATACCAAGCCAGTCCATGGATACGATATCAATGTTGATCAGAGAAAACCGGTGCTGAAGGCTAAATGGCAAAAATTGATGAGAGAGGACTTGTAATCCTTTGATATCCATTACTTTTTCCACTTAAACTTCTTTGGAACCAACGTGGTAACGACATATTTTTACAGTCATCCTTACCATTATCAGTCCAATGGGAACTTAACTGACAAAGTTATACAGGTGGTTTTTACATACATGTACCTCTGCATGCTATTACATTATCCATATATTGTACCTGTATTATGATCATATTTGCCTTTAATTCTGTTATTCTTATTCTCATTTCTGCCGTAATTATGGCACTACTGCAATACCTTGACATTACAGTTTCTCCAGATTCCAAGTCTACAGCTCTATCTTCAGTAGATAGCAAACACACTGCTTTTTCATTTTAATTCTTAGATCTACATTAGCCAAGTTAAGAACATGTAGCTAATTAAGTTAACTAACACAAAAAAATAATAAAACAAAACGATCTTCTAAAATGCTTAATAGAAAATCATTTTTTGATAAACATTCATTTATTGTCAAAGACACTTTTTTAATGACTTCCTAAAACTCACTGGAATGTCTATTCGCTGTAGGTTAGTCTCCGTTTCCAGAAGTTTATAGATGTGTTGTGTGATGAGTTTACCAAGGGCCTCATACCTCCTCTGGTTGTAAGTGGGGTGTCCTTTCTTGAACTCAAACTCATAAGGCTTCCCAGTCACTGTGTGTCTTAGCTGGCCCTCTGGTAAAAAGGAATTAAAAGTACATTCAAACCTGAATGCTAATCCTTAAGCATGGCATTTTATCTCCATCAAGGATATTATCATTATCATTATTATCAACATTCCAAGTACACTGTAGACAGAGTCTCACAGGAATGAGGATATGCACCATATACCTGTAAATCTTTGGGATATATGCAACAGCCATAAAAGCTGTTTACTTCTGTGGTCTTACTTCTACATTACAGATTGGACAGGGACTATAAAAATAAAGGACACATTTGAAGGTATCCAAGGTGGTGACCAAGTGATCTAAATTGTTATCACACATAAAATAGCTTTAACCGAAAAATATAATGATCACTAAATAATCTCATAAGTCACAGAGTCGATCCTGGTAAAGTGACCACCAGTATGATAAGATCACCTGTTTAGTGTTTACAAAGAACATAATTTCTTGTCTTCTTTGAACATTGTTTTTCATTGAACATGTATAAAGGAACCTGTAAATAAAGACAATCTGTCCCTGAAGTGGTTTTTATATACAGGTTTCATGTGGTCTTTGCAAACAGGTGGTCTTTCCATACTGGTGGTCTCTAAACCAGATTTGACTCTGTGACTTTAGACAACATTTAGTGATTATCATATTTTCATTGTAAAAGCATGATTTGATAAAAAAAAAAATTTGGCAGCAATGATAGTCTCAAAATTATTTCATTTTCCTGTTATGAATGAAAATATAATTAACCTCCTTACATTAGACAACCAGGGAAAGGGCTTAGCATTACCAAACAGTGCACAATTCTGTCAAAATTGACACTATCACTGTTTTGCAATAAATGATCAGAGAATTAAATAAGTCCACATAAATAACAGAATGACATTTGCAGACTTTTCTCCCATCCATGTCATCTCATAAACACCAATGCCGAGTGTACTTAGTGAATATGTTTTAGCACAGCCACCTTGAGAAGTCTCTATCAAGCAAAGAAATGAAATAAAACCCTGCAAGGCAACACTTCATATGAATGCTGGTATGAAAATGTTGATAGAATTACCCAGAAAACAGGATCTTAACACCACATCACAGTCCACATGACAGGGCTTGCTTTTGCAAGCATGCTTATCTACTCAATTTCAGCTACATGTACAAGCCAGAGAACAGATTAATATTCAGTATATAACATTCATTCACAATTTAACTACTGTAAATATTCTTTGACCAGTCAATAAAAAGTATTATATACCTTACTTTAAGAATCTTTCCTAATCCTGTAATTTGATTGGTTGAAAGTGAAGTCGTGTTTTTAACCATGCCAGCAAAAATGAACTATGCCCAAATTAAATTTTGCTGCGATCCCCATTGGTTTACGTGTAAAAATTACTTTGTACAAGCGCGAGCGCGGATACCATAATCGCAATGGCCAGTGCGATTTGACTGCTACATTTATTTTACTTGCGCAAAAGACTGGCGATCTCCTATCTCGATTTATCTCTTATCTTTTAGTTTATTAACAATTTGATGATGATTTTCAAATGTGAGGACCCTGTGACTGGTAAGTCGCATGTATTCTTTGACTCTTAGCTGGCTTTGTTCGGTATATAAAAGATATATTGACTGCTTCAATATTCGAGGCACAGTTGTTTCTATAGGCTCTCGGGGACCTTACATCCTGCTATGACCCCTCGACGAGCCTCAGGGTCATAGCAGGATGTAAGGTCCCCTTGAGCCTATATAAACAACTATGCCTCTCATAGCACTCAATATATCCATACTATTAAACGTTCGTCAAGTGTAAAAGAAAGTAATGTAAACGTGGAATATTTCGCAGTGTGGAAATTTTCATGCATTTTGCGCGGCATGAAACTTGTGCGAAAATTAATACATGCAAATATTTTTGTTTATGTATTCTTTTGCCCATGGCCCTATTGAGTCTGCGAAATTTAAAGTATGTGAAATTTACCTTACTCGGCTGAGCGCGAAAAATTAATCTTGTGAAAATTTCCAATTTTACAGTAGTTAAATTGGGAATGAATCTTGAACTGCTTGAAATGCGTCATTGTTGCAGCCACTGACCAATAGTCATCATACAGCAAAAGAGATATTGCCCTTTTTCTAATGAACAAAAATAATTTATTCATGCAAAGATTTCGGGTTTGTAATTGGACTATTATATAAAGACCTACTTTCATTGAATTGGTACTTGAAGTCTTCCAGCGTTGTTGGGAATTGGTAAGATGTCGATGATTGCTCAGTACGACTCTTCTTCCTTGCTGGCCCATCTCCGTTCCCTGCATCCAAAAACAAATCATTCAAATGCTAAACTGGATAAGCCTTTGGTTATCACAAACCCATATTTTACTTTATTTTAAAAATGGTATACATCTTGAACCACAACAAGCTAATGAAAAAAAAAAACGTCAACACTATTTAATACTTACTTTTAAAAATTATTATCATTATTATCATTTATTCGACCATTCATAAAAATAAAAAGCACAGGTGAAATACAACATGGCTGGAGACAAGTACATAATACGCATGCTGAAAGGACATGTAAAAGGTCATGTAAAAGGAGCCGGAGCAACAAGTGGATCAGGGTGCACATAAGTGCACAAAAGTGAAATACAACACTTTTCCCCGGAGGCATATGCCCCTAAATG
The DNA here is from genome assembly GCA_025618425.1 of Heliocidaris tuberculata. Taxonomy (NCBI): domain Eukaryota; kingdom Metazoa; phylum Echinodermata; class Echinoidea; order Camarodonta; family Echinometridae; genus Heliocidaris; species Heliocidaris tuberculata. Next base: position 26,457,165 of record CM046839.1, on the reverse strand, counting down.
AAATACAATAGTACCTTGGAAAATTCTAAATTTGTCGGCTCATATATATATATATATATATATATATATATATATATATATCCATATATATGTCCATAGCATAACCACAAACAACCTAACAGGTAATGATTTTAATTACATTAAACTTTACATTGATTATCACTGTATCAATTTATATATATATATATATATATTATTCATATCGGATATTAATTATTGTCAGCAGAATTGTATAGCTCATTACTTTTTCTTTTATGCATGTAGTAGTAGTATCATTTTGTTCCTTTTTCGTTACTTTTCGTTGTATAGCTCCTGCAGAAGGCATAATGCCGAAAGCTTGACGACATCAATAAATCCGTGGTATTCAGCTACGTCCTGAGTCGTGGCTCATTTCATTTATATATATATATATATATATATATATAGAACTGCAGAACATTGCAATATTTATATAATATGTAATCATTAACATCAGTGTAATGCAGGATATGTATATGAATTTTGCATAAGGGATATGGACAAGAGGATTACCTTAACAGGCTGTATTGTAGATGTCCAATCACAGGTGCAACTCTTACTGGTAAATGTGTAAAATGTACATGGATGTACTCTGTTAAACTTTCAGCAAAGCAGTTGTATTTTAAGTGTTGACAGTTGAATTGAGCAACACAACAAAGAAAAGAGTAAACCATCATTGTAGATGATAATTACGACGTGATTGAGCACAATTTTAGTATTCAGTGAAGTGAAAGCTAATTACATATTTTCATCTACCCTCATTTTTTACTTTCTTGATGTGATGTAATGGCTACACTAACTGAAGTCTTAACTCTTTCCATTTCCAGTGATACACTTTTAATTTATAATACTTCTTTTAATTTTCATATCCTGACCTGGATGGAGTTGAGGGGGTGTGGGAAGGAAGACCTGTGGGTCATGGTAATTCAGTTAACCTTTTCTAAACCCAGGCAGCCCCATCAACTCTGATCCAGGTCCTTTCATTTACAATGTTTATTCCTGTTATTGTTTTCTGTATTGTTTTCGAAATGCCGAATAAATAATAAATAAATAAAACTCCAATCCTTAACCAAACACAGACCTGCCAACCCTGAAACCCAAGAAATAGAGACAAATGACAAGGTAGAGGCTGAAAATAGGGATATTTCTGAGTATCCTATACATTATTACAGACAGCTTTTTGCAAAAATAGGGACACAGTAGTAGAAGTGGCTCTTTCTCTTACCAAAAAGCGGGATTGTCCCTATTAAATAGGGACAGTTGGCATGCAAACACTAAACCTAACCCTAACCAAGGAATTGTGACAGTTCCCTGTCCTAACCCAACTCTAAACCTAACCTTAACCCATTCAGGACAGGGATTATTTAAGGGCTAAATTGATCACATTTTGTTCTTCAAATTGGCAACAATAATATTTTCCTTTTAGTGCTACTTGGTTCTAATATGGTGTAATGTCTTTGAAAACAATATACATGGTTAGAAATTTGTTGAATAGTTGAAAGAAATTGCCAATTTTGATGAAAAACAATTATTTTAAACCTTTCAATGTGTTGCCAATTTAAGGATCTCAGAGATAATCCTTGTTTTTTTAATTCCTGGCATCAAACGCAATATGGTCATAAAATAAAAATGGACATAGTGTGTGCAGAAAATTTTGCTCTTTCTACTCGTGCATCTGGTATATTTTTCAGAGCTCTGGATCAAAAGTTATTGAGCCAAACCACAAAATATGGTCAATTGTCTCGAAAGGGTTAAACTCAACCTGCAAATCTTACCCTAATTATATACATGTAATATTATCTTTGACAGAAAATAGCATGGAGCAATTGTTACTAGAGAATGTGTGACCCAACACATAAAAATGACTTGAACTCGAGAAAAGGGGGGAAATCATGAAAAATATCCAATTTGGGGAAATTATTATTCTCAAACTATTTGAATCTCCAATGTTCCATGAATGCTCTACACAAATTTCTAGTCCTAAATATTCCTGGAAACCTTCCAGTAATATTTAGGACTGGAGGGGTAGAAAAATGAGTTATTCTGGGAGTGGGTTTTTTTTTTCGGTCAAATCGCTAGAATTTGCGGACAGTGAGCAAGAGCAATCACATACACGCCAGGTCACGCCCTAACTACATGAGGCTTTTCTTCATTGGATGTTTCAGGTCACGTGATATTTTCCAAAATATTCACCGAGTTATGGTGTGTGCTAGACAGGCTCGTGTCTTCTCGAGCCTTTAAGGATTTCAGATTTTCCCTTCCGCATTAAAACAAACGAATGTTTGAAAGAGAGCTGATTCTAAATATCCCTATATCCAATATAAAAAACAAAGACAAATGAACAATAGATCTACTGATTATAGCCCTTTTTAACTGCTGTTAACACTGTGTGTTGTACAAAACATCAAAATACAGCAAATTATTATATGTATGTCAAGTTCAAAAAACGGGATTTCAGGGGGGGGGGTGGAATCAATAATCATCAGGACATGAACTCCATGCTCTTAAGCACAACTTATAGGAAAGCTGCAACTGCAATCTGTATTGCTCCTTTGAAAAAGTTTGGAGTTAACTTGCAGGAAGAGAGGAAAATGTCAAACAAAAAAATTGTTTGTTGTAGCGTAGCCTTTTGACAAGGCCTCGCGTCTTAGATTATCTTCCACACCGCGCACGACTTAGACGAGACTAGTTGTTGATACGGTGACTTGCCCAGATTCTGAGGAACGCGCGAGCGAGCGGCGAAGCCACGAGGCCTTTTCGATATTGGTTTTTTTTCCCCTCTCGGCTTCCTCGCTAGCTCATGAATCATGCATAGCTGTATGCAAATATACCAGCTGGGGCTCAATAGACCAATCAAAACCTACGGCTTCGTTGGCGATTCGTTCATTCTTGACACAGGTGAGTACTAGTGAAAGAATTGTTTTTGTTTCTTTTAGTAACGGAGTTAATAATTAAATAATGGACGTAAAATGAAGAAACACGTTTTTGAATGTAAAGTACGAGTAATAACTTGACTTATCAGCTTAGGAATTACAAAAAATATAGAGGGATAATTTATTAAACACCCATGTCAAAGTCTCAACTTGGTTCTTCATGAGAGACACAAGCGGGGATATGATGACCACAATGCTGCGGCTTTTCGCCGTACCAGAGGATGGGCCCACGTTCCCCTCGGCCGCCGCAGGTGAGGCGATGAGAAGTCGGTGGTTCGCAGCTCTGCAGCAGCTTGCCCACTCTGCGCCTGTGTTCGCGTTCCGAGATGGTCTTTGCACAAAGGTATTGCCTGAAAGATGGCCCTTTTACCGTAGTCAGTCGGAAGGCTGACGAATGTATCTTGTCCTCGAAGCACTGAAAACAATGCCTTCAATTGCAAATCCTTGAATCCTGTGATATTCAGCTTCTGAGCTGCAAAAACGGTACTATTTAGTAGGATATCTTCTATGAAGTCGTCCCGAGAATCACTGTTGACTGAACTCATTTGCGTCCAAATTTGCATACTGAATATATGCTGACATCAGAGGAACAATTCGATTGCTGATTGGCTGCTACCATTTTGGTAGGGAATTTGCCCCCAAAACAATAGCTATAATAAGAAATCCGAACCAATATCGAAAAGGCTTCTCGCTCGCGCGTTCACGCGGGTTTTAGTGAATAGTCTCATTTCAGCCGCGATAAATTGTCGGACATAAACCTAAGCCACGAGGCCTTGTCAAAAGGCTAGTTGTAGCGTGGCTTTAAATGCTTCCTGGTCTTTATACTCCGGGGGGGGGGGGGGGGCACTCAACTATATTGCTGTACACAAACACGACCACAGGTTTTCCAAACCACCCCTAAACAAGTTTTATCCATTGGTCAAATTTACAAGGATTTTCGCATGCTTTCTTGAAAATTTTACCCCCTCACAAGTATAACCCATAAAACATACTCCTAAACAAGGTCTGCCTCAATTAAACCTCTAAAAAGTCAAGGTTTACCCACCCTAAACATTTAACCCATAACTAGTCTACCTCAATTTAAATTAAACCTCTCAAACATACCTGTCAGAACCTATTGAAGTTTTCAAAAGAGACTCGTGCCATTCTAGATCGCACAAAATCCCCCGGCAAAATCCAGACAACTAAGGGGGAAAAGATACCCTAAACGCATATTAAATAACTCCACAAACATACCCTTTTTTCCAATTTTTGGCGATTTTGACATCCTAAACGCATCACGCGCCTTAGTCGGCAAAAACTACCCTTTTCACATGTGCGTACAGCAATATAGTTGAGTGCCCCCCCCCTCCCCCGGGTTTATACTGCATCATAAGAAAGCAAAGACAAAATAAAAATAGCTTTCAAAGAGAGAGCAATGATCAGGAAAGCATTGTGTCAAGTTTAAATTTATAGGTGGGTGATACAAAAGAGATTCAATAATTGCCATTTAAAATGCTGCAGGGATAGCTCGCATAATGAAAGAAATATCATCAAACAAAAGTTCAGTTCACCAGGGCGCTACTTAGATGCATCCTACTCTTTATACTGCATCATTAGAGACCGAGAAGAAAAGAAACTTGGCTTTAGGTCTATACAGAGGAAAGAGCAGGAAAGTATTGTTTCAAGTTAATAAACAGAGGCATGATTTAGAAGGAGAGAGAGAGAAAAAAAAATCAATCATCATCAGAGCTTCTATTACTTCTTAATCTTACAAAACGACCAAAAGGTAAAAAAAACCTTTCTTTGAAAAGGTCAACTTAACAAGTGCAGATAAAAGATGATGGTCAATCATTGATGCTGTTTATCTTAAGCTCCCTATTAAACAAGGAATATAAAGGAAAATTAGCTTTTAAAAGAGACAGTAAATGTAACGCGACAAGTTAATAAACAGGAGCGTGATTTGGGGGAGGGGGGGTCAATAAACACAAGGGCATGTTTTCATTCATTGTCTTTAAAGAGCAGGAAATCCTATAAATCTCCCCCCCCCCCCCCCCCCCCCGCCAAAAAAAAAAAGTGCATGGCTCTGATCATGGGGACACTTAGTGCTGCGTAATTTCATCCTATGATTAATTAATTTTTGTTTGTTTAAAGGATTGGGCAATTGCATTTGGGAGTCAGAGTGAATAGTATGAGGAAGCTTACCAAACCATAACTTTTTTAATAAATAAGTTTATTTTTTCTTGGTACACCACAAATCATGAAAAATCACTCATATTTGTACAATAAAATGTTACATATGAAACACACTTATTTTTGTTGTCTCACCATCGATAATTTTTTTTTCTTTTTAAATGTTTTTGTCAATAAAATTAAAGGATAAATTTGTGTGAATGTGTCCAATATATGTATCTTTCACAAAACCCAGAGACATTTCTTTTAACGAATGTTCACTTTAGTTTACGTTTATAACATTTGGTGTCAGCTTCCCGATGCTTGTTTTGAAGAACCCGAATTGATACTTTTAACAAAGAAAAGTTAACTAAACCATATTAGATATATTAAATCTGATGCAAAAAGTACACAAGCAATGATATTTCTGTCCCAAAATTTTTTGCAAAATTGATAGAGCAAAAACAAAATAATTGCTTATTTTTCGTGTCAGGTATTATGAACGTAAACATGGCTCTTCTTTCACCTGACAGTTCATGGGAAGAATTTAATTGGGCGGAAATAAAAAATGCATGTGTGAGCCCAGTTACAGTTTTGGCTTGGACATTTGTCTCCCAAAGCGGGCGTTGGTTTGAGTGCCTTGTTGTTTCATTTCAGCGTGTTATGAATGTTATGAATGTAAGATTGGTATCAATGTCATGAACGTAATAATAAGACAAGTAATCTTGATGTAATTGTACGACTTCAAGAGTGATGGGAAGATTTCTATTAATGATTTAAATGACATTGGATTTGTCATATTTCTTAAATCATATCCCTTTTTTCACTTTCCACTTTCCCCCCTTTCCCTTTTCATTACGTTCATAACCCTGACACAAAATTTTGTTGCATAACAATGGGTAATTGAGAGCAGTGTACCTTTACTGATTAAAATGTTTATTTATCATACTATTAACTAAAGGCCTTCCTGGTGTATTGGATTACTCTCTTTCTAAGTCAGCTTTTGAAGTAATTTGTTACATGGTTTGGGACGAGGAAGAAACATTGTCTGTTAGAGCAACAAATCTTACGTTCATAACTCGGTGTCAGTTTTGGGTTTTGCCGTATCTTAACTGTGTTTGCAACATTAAAGCCTCTTTGTTCACATGAATTGAAGGCCTACCTGGAGTGTATTGGATTATCATCTTTAAGTTGAGACTGCTTTCGAAGTAATTTGATCCTAGGTATGGAATGTGGAAGAATGTTTGAGTGGTAGATAGTGAAATCTTACGTTCATAACACGGTGTCAGTATTGGGTTTCGCCATATCATCACTGCATTTGCAAATTTTCAGCAGGGCAGTTTGATATTGGTTATATTTTAAGTATATTTTACTTAACAGTTAATTTTGTTTTGCACAAGTGAAATTAACCAAGTGATAATTGCATACGCCTGACACTGAGTTATAAATGTAAGATTTTTGGAACAGTGAACTTTGGTGACTTGTTGCCGATTATTGATGGAGTCTGGAGGTCCAGCACTTCAGGTGTCTGTACTGCAATGTTTGAACATCAACTTCATAACACTTTCCCTGTCTCGCAGTGAGTTTGAAGTTTTACCTCATATGTAACACTAGTGTACCCTAGATTAGAGCCATGCATTAAAGGGAAGCTTAACCCTTTGTGATCAAACAGAAACGATCTGTGTGGATTTCATACGTGATTAAGATTAGTTTATTCAACAACTTTAACATGCTATATATGTGACCCATCACGTCAAATTGAGACAGAAGTCATATTTTTTCTAATTTGATCTTATTAATGATTTTTATTTTCCATTTGATGAGCTTTAATTTGATATAAAGGTCAACTCTAGAGAGTGAGTATTAGTGGAGATAATAGCTTTTGAAACTCGAAAATGGTACGGCTCTGGAAAAGTATTTCTTCGAGAAAGACGTTTACGAAGTTTGACTTCTGTTTTGTCTTTATGCAGCATTTTTTCATCTTTAATGCCAACTAGATTTTTGAAAAGTCTGTAGTAACCGTTTATCAATTCGAATAAAAACTAGTCCTTACATTTCTTTAGGATTTCTTCTCATGAAAACATAAGTTTTAATTCAATTAAGTCATAATTTCTAATGCTTTAATGGGTAGGTAAACAAGTAGTTTCAAGGCACTGAAAAGGCTCGCATCGACTTATTCCATCTTTACCGTGCTATTCTTTGAGCCTTTTTTATGCTGGTATATAGTCAATTTGACATTTTAAGAATCTAGAAAAGTTCTTTCCGTTGAAGTTTTTTGTAGATTAGTGATTGTGTTCTCCCTACAGTTTCAGCTTTGTTGCCAAAAAAGCAACTTTGGGCAATTTGCATAATTAGTATAAATCTAAATGGCCCCTTCGAAGCAATAGTTAGCAGCGAAAGACAGACTAAACAGAATGTATATTAAAGCTGATCTACATACTATTCTTTATGCTCGATGATATCCAACTGCAATTGTGTTGTACCTGTACATCTTTGCTTGCAACCTGTGAGACAACGAAAGGACTTTTACACAGTTAATGTCCGATAATAGTGTATGATATCTCTTTGTAGGGGTTTTGTGGGGTTAGAATCCATTTAAATGTTGATTTTTTCAATTAAATGTCATGGACCTACAATTTCCTGGCTGAATGAAGGTACACCTAACTCCTGATGTTTAATATAATCAGTGTTGTCACTCGGCGGTCGGCGCCGGTTGGGACCTTCCACCACTCAAAATTTCCGACTGGCACTCAATGCAATATCACACCCGCCTGCTCGGCACTAATTTCCTCACTGACAAAGAAAAAATACTACAATTTTGACACGAACATGCAATTGTGGTTTATGGCAGCAGATTCAATGAAAAAATTATACGTATGCATAATCAAATTTACATGAAACCGCGCGAAGAATTTTCCTGGAAGGTATACACCTATACACAGCCACTAGCACAGCGCAGCTCCTTCCCAAATACAAATCATATAAATTGTTCACGTACCCGTACCCGTGCGTGCATGCCCAACATCAAATCACTACACAATGTACTCGTCTTTGAGCTGGAATGTCGCAATCAGCTGATTTGCACATGTTCGGATTTTGAGAAAACTCGCCCGTAAGTAACTCACGGGTGATAACATTTCCACCACTAAAAAGTCCCTGGTGACAACCCTGAATATAATGTAATTAAACAGGTTTTTGGAGTGTTTGATTATGATTGAATTAAAGGGGAATGGACCCTTTCATAGAAAATTGGCCTAGATTGCTTAATACATGTAATTAGGCCAATTTTCCATGAAAGGTCTACTTTCATTCAACCAGGAAATTGTAGGTCCATATTCTAACTGAAAGAAATACACTTTCAGTTGTTCAAGCATAATAAAGTTCGTATTTACATGTACATGAACTTTATGTGACATTTAATTGAAGAAAAAAAAAACCCATTAAAATATTATTGTATATTTCTTACAGTTAGAAAGTGTATTTCTTTCAATTTCCTGGATTAATGAAAGTAGACCTTTCATGGAAAATTGGCATAATAATTCCCTTTTAATTAGATGTCATATTTAAAAACTTGGACCCAAACCAGTTTACTTACTTTATTTCAAACATTCGGGTAGTCGTACTTTCATTCAACCAGGAAATTATAGATCCATATTCTAACTGTGATAAGCATAATTAAGTTGGTATTTACATGAACTTTACATGATATTTGATTGAGAAAAAAACAAGATGAATGCGACTGCGTCTCCTATATGCCTCCACCTAAATTCAGTTGATGGCTCAAACTGCTCTTGAAATCTTGTGATAACCAGAATAAAATGTCTATAATTACATGTTAATTGACCACTTTGACATTTGACCTTACACCTTATAACCAAAAAGTCTGATCACTTTATCTCCTCCCAGTCATGAATACAAAATAGTTGAGATATGGTGATAACAAAGGTAAAAAAACATTAATTTCACATACACCTGTATAATGACCTCTATGACCTGTCACCTTTGACCTACGTGAACAGAAATCTAATCAGTTTGTCTCATTATGGTGATACATACTAGTTCCAAGTTTGAAGTTAATGGATCAAATAGTTCTTAAGATATCAGGTTAAGGCTAAAACCTGCAATTTCAGAATTGACCTCTATGACCTTTGACCTTTGACCTATGTATCCCAATATCTGACCAGATCGTCTTTCTATGCTGATACATTACTAGTACCAAGTTTGAAGTTCATGCCTCAAATGGTTCTTTATATACATGTATCGCATTAAAAAGCTAACACATGAAATATCAGAAATTGACCTGTGACCTTTGACCTACATACTCCAAAATATAATCAGATCGTCTTCTTATGGTGATACATACTTGCACTGAGTTTGAAGTTCATACCTCAAACGGTTCTTGAGTTATCGCGAGAACGAGGCTAGCACCTGAAATTTCAGAAATTGGCCTGTGACCTTGACCTTTGACCTACGTACCCCAAAATCTAATCAGATCATCTTCCTATGGTGATACATACTAGCACTAAGTTTGAAGTTCATACCTCAAATGATTCTTGAGTTATCGCTAGAACGAAGCTAACACCTGAAATATCAGAAATTGGCCTCTGTGACCTTGACCTTCGAACTACATACCCCAAAATCTAATCAGATCGTCTTCCTATGGGGATACATACTAACACCAAGTTTGAAGTTCATATCTCATATGGTTCTTGAGTTATCGCTTGAACAAGAAAGCGGGACAGACAGACGGACCACCCGAAAACATAATGCCTCCGGCACCATCTTCGGTGGGCGGAGGCATAAAAATATTAAAATATTATTGTGCATTTCTTACAATTAAAACATGTATCTACAATTTCCTGGGTGAATGAAAGTAGACTGTTCCTGGAAAATTGGCTTGGATTGCTGAATAATTATATCAATTTCCCATGAAAGATCTACTTTCATTCAACCGGAAAGTTGTGGGTATATTTTCTTACTGTAAGAACACTTTCAGTTGTTCAAGCATAATTTAGTTGGTATAAATTTACATGAACTTTACGTGTCATTTAATTGAAAAAAAAAAAAACAGCATTAAATATCATTGTGTAATAGACCTAAAGCCAAGTTTCTTTTCTTCTTGGTCTCTAATGATGCAGTATAAAGAGCAGGATGCATCTACATAGCGCCCTGATATTTAGAATCAGCTCTCTTTCAAACATCTGTTTGTAAGGAAAATCTAAAATCCTTAAAACAAAATCTTTTTTTTTTCATACATGTACGCATGCGAGAAGGCATGAGCCTGTCTAGCACACATAACTCAGCGAATATTTCGGAAAATATCACATGACCTGGAACATCCAATGAACAAAAGCCTCGCGTAGCTAGGGGCGTAGCCTGGCATGTATAAGATTGCTCTCGCTTACTGTCCGCATTTTTATTTTAAAAAAATTCTTGCAGAAAAACTAATTTTTCTACCCCTTCCAGTAATATAGTGGGCTAGAAATTTTTACTGAGCATTCATGAAAAATTGGAGATTCAAATAATTTAAGAATAATAATTTCCCCAAATTTGATATTTTTCATGATTTCTCCCCTTATCTCGAGTTCTAGCCCAGTGACTTCCGTCTTATTTTGATGTAACAGGTCATACAGTATATATCCTTTCAACAAATCAAACACATCTCAGTCAATGTGACACTTTAAGAACCTAGAAAAGTTCTTTCCGTTGAAGTTTTTTTTTGTAGATTAGTGATCCCTTGATATGTGGTCACAAATCAATTTCAGCTTTGTTGCCGAAAAAGCAACTTTGGGCAATTTGCATGATTAGCATAAATCTAAATGGCCCCTTCGAAGCAATATTTAGCAGCAAAAGACAACTTATGCAGAATGTGTAAACTGATCTATGTACTATTCTTTATGCTCGATGATACCCAACTGCAACTTTTGCTCATCTTTACATGCAACCTGTGAGACAATGAAAGGAGGATACATAGTTAATGTCCGATAATAATGCATTATACCTCTTTGTAGGAGTTTTGTGGGGCATAGAATCCATTTCAATGCTATTTTTAAAATTAAATTTCACTTAAAGTTAATGTAAATTCCAACTTAATTATACTTGAACAACTGAAAGTGTATATCTTACAGTTAGAATATGGACCTACAATTTCCTGGTTGAATGAAAGTACGTTACCCTAATGTCTAAAGTAAAGTAAGTAAACAGGTTTGGGAAGTAATATGACGTTTAATTGAAGGAGAATTAACCCTTTCATTATGCCAATTTTCCATGAAAGGTCTACTTTCAGTCAACCATGAAATTGTAGGTCCATTTTCTAATTGTAAGAAATAAACAATATTTTAATGGGTTTTTTTTTTCTAGATTAAATGTCATGTAAAGTTAAGCTTGAACAACTGGGAGTGTATTTCTTACAGTTAGAACATGGACCTAAAATTTCCTTGGTGAATGAAAGTAGACCTTTCATGGAAAATTGGCATATTTATTAAGCAATCCAAGCCAATTTTCTATGAAAGGGTTCATTCCCCTTTAATTCATTGTCATATTTAAACACTCCAAAAACCTGTTTACTTACATTATAATAAACATCAGAAGTACATGTAGGCATACTTTCATTCAGTCAGGAAATTGTAATTCCACGTCATTTAATTGAAACAAGGGAAATGCCCAGGGCAGTCTCGCCTGCATCACGCAATTTTCGGGGCAAAATTTTCGCTTGGTGAAAAATCAAAGGTTGGGGCACTTAAGGGGTGCTGCCCCTGAGCCCTTCCCCCCCCCCCCCTTGTGGGCCAGGTACCCCATCTGTATAACTTAAATCCCTTCAAGTAAGATTTATTGGATGGTGAAGTTCATTTGAAATCAAACTGTGTGTTTCAAAGAAGCAGAATATGTGTACATGAAATAATTGCCATTGGGACACTTTTGGGGTGGTGCTCCTCCATCAGACCCTTTGAAGATAATGGTCTACAATACTTGAACAACTTGAAGTCTCCTTTCCCTAACAACGATTCCTACCTAGTTTGCTAACAATCTACACGTACATGTGGCAATACGTTTTACAGAAGAAAGAAAAATGTCAATTTGGTGTCACAGGCTCTTGGGGGGGGGGGTGGGGGGGGGGGCGGGGGCTTCCCCCCCCCCCCCCTGCCACTCCACTCCCTCCTTAAGGGATAGGTACCCAATTTGCATTCATTTAGATCCTCTTTGCCTAAGGATGATTCTTACCTAGTTTGGTTAGTACCCAGCCATGCATTTAACAAATATCTCATTTTCACAATAAGGGCACTTAAGGGCTGCTGCCCCTGAGCCCGCTTGGAGGCAAGGTACCCCGTTTCAGAAATTGAGGTCTCCTTCCTTTAAGAATGATACCTACCAACTTTGCAAACAATCTTGCATCAGGGCTTAAAGAAGAAGCAAATATGAATCTAATTACTGCCATTATTGTTGATCTTAGGGGTGGTGCCCCTAAGACTCCCCCCTATATTGGTAGGTACCCCCATCTATATTAACTTAGATCCTCCTTGCCTAAGGATGATCCCTGCCAATTTTGGTTGAAATCCACTACCAGCAAAGTTTTGAGAAGAAGTCAAATGCATGTGTACAATACATGTACATACTATATGTACATACATGTACTGTATGTAGAGACAAAACTGAAATTTACCTAAAACTTAACCAAGTTAAACTGTCAGTAGGTGACCTTTAATGTGATGAAAATGTAAGATTTGGGTATTCATTTGAAAGAGGGTGACATGAAGACAATCCCTACCAAGAATGATGCCAAGTTTCAAAGAATTTGAACAAATACTTTTGAAATAAAGTAAAAATTCAAAAACTTAACCTCAGGTTAAGTTTTTGGAACACAATTTAACTCAATTGACCTTAATTGACCTTTGACCTTGACTTTTGACCTGAAATTTGTTCCACATTATCTGTCATACTCTACAACACTTGTGTTCAAGTTTCATGGAAATCGGACATATACTTTTGAAATGAGAGCATTTCCCAAATTGTTGATGCCGTCGCCGCCGCCGGAAAAGCGGCGCCTATGTCTCGCTTTTTGCTTATGCAGGCGAGACAAAAAACAACATTAAAATGGATTCTAGCCCAACAAAACCCCTACAAAGAGATATCATACACTATTGTCGGACACTTAACTGTGTAAAATCCTTTTGTTGTCTCACAGGTTGCATGCAAAGATGTACAACAAAACTGCAGTTGGGTATCATCAAGCATAAAAAAATAGTACGTAGATCAGCTTATACATTCTGTGTAAGCTGTCTTTCGCTGCTAAATATTGCTTCAAAGGGGCCATTTAGATTTATGCTAATTATACAAGTTGCCCAAAGTTGCTTTTTCGGCAATAAAACTGAAACTGTAAGGAGACCACAATCACAAATCTAAAAAAAAACTTCAACGGAAAGAACTTTTCTAGGTTCTTGAAATGTCAAATCGATTATATACCAGCACAAAGAAAGGTTCAACTTGAAACTACTTGTTTATCTACCCATTATAAAAGCATTAGAAACAAGTGAATGAGTAAATTACGCAATGCGTAATAAATGTCCCCGCCGGAAGTGCAGATCTGTGGAAATTAACTAGCCTGAACCTTAAAACTTCAGTGAAAAACTTTAGTGAATAAAATAATAATGTTACTGCATGCAAAAGAAGAGAATACCAACAATGCATGTATACAAGTGAAATATAAAACATGAAAACATTATGAACCTTCAGCCATTTTGAATAAATTTGCATAAATTTGCATGAATAATGAATTTCAAAATTCTGTGTAGAAGTTTGGAAGCCCCCACCCAGCCCTATCAGATAAAACAATCGGAATCAAAATCCGATGTGAAATAGAGGAGAAGTAGCATTTTTCGTCAATTTTGAATAAATTTACATAAATTTGCATAATTAATGAATTTCAAAATTCTGTGTAGAAGTTTGGAAGCCCCCACCCAGCCCTATCAGATAAAACAATCGGAATCAAAATCCGATGTGAAATAGAGGAGAAGTAGCATTTTTCGTCAATTTTGAATAAATTTGCATAAATTTGCATAATTCATGAATTTCAAAATTCTGTGTAGAATTTTGGAAGCCCCCACACAGCCCTATCACTTAAAACAATCGGAATCAAAATCCGATGTGAAATAGAGGAGAAGTAGCATTTTTCGTCACTTTTGAATAAATTTGCATGAATTTGCATAATTAATGAATTTCACGATTCTGTGTAGAAGTTTGGAAGCCCTCACCAAGCCCTATCAGATAAAACAATCAGAATAAAAATCGGCCAAGAAATGACGGAGAAGTAGCATTTTCTAACATTTGAGCACACACGGACAGACGGACGGACGGACAGACACACACACACACACACACACACGCACACACGAACGGAGCCCGTTTCATAGTCCCCTCGCGAACTTCGTTCGGCGGGGACAATTATGACTTAAATGAATTAAAACTTATGTTTTCATGAGAAGAGATCCTAAAGAAACATAAGAACTAGTTTTTATTCAAATTGATTAACAATTACTACAGACTTTTCAAAAATCTAGTTGGCATTAAAGCGCATGTACAGTATTGGTAGAAAAAAGGAAATTGGAAAGAAACATGTTAAATATAGTCTCATGTATCAAAAGATGTCTGTAAGAGATCATTTGGTATTCCATCTATGATTTCTGGTGAATTTCAGTGTAAATACCTGTAAGGAATGCTTGATCACTGCCATTATGCTAGGACCCTTCCACCCCGACGGCTCCCCGCACAGCAATCTTGGGGCTTCGCATAGAGACAGCGTGTGTGCACTGCGTGTAGCTACTCATCATTGGTTTTACATGTGTGTTTACAGTGTATAGCACATGCTGCCTTTGTTGGGATTTTACGTGCCTGTCCCGGCACATAAATTAGTTTTTGCTTCTTATTTGTTTAATATTAAACTATAGGAGGCGAAATCTTCACAGTGTCTTAGTATTACTAGTATCTTGCTATTTATCAACAAAAATTGAAGAAATCTGACGAACAGTTTTTGAGGGCTTACCAAAACTTTACATGACCTTTAAAGACAAAAAAATGCTGCATGAAGACAAAACGCAAGTCAAACTTCAGAAGCGTCTTTCTCAAAGAAATACTTTTCCTGAGCCCTACTATTCTCAAGTTTCAAAAGCTGTTTTCTCCAATAATACTCACTCTCGAGAGTTGACCTTTATATCAAATTAAAGCTCATCAAATGGAGAATAATAATCAATAATAAAATCAAATTGGAAAAAATACGACTTCTGTCACATTCTGACGAGACGGGTCACATACAGGGTCACTAACCGAGTAGCCTAATGGGCAAATTGTATTGTATTCCATGAAAAATAAAAAGCGACTTATAAAAAAATATGACGAAGATTGTTTGTAAAACTGACTGATTATAAAGAGTACAACTAACCTGTATCCATCGGTTTATGTCTGGTGCTCATCGTTTCTTGGAATTCTGGGAGACAACACGCAGATGTAATCTGCAGTGACAAAATATTTAGTGTAAAATAAGAGCATTGTATACCTAAAACATTCAGTATTAAGGGTATAAGGTGATTCAACTTGTATTTTGCTAAATAAATGTTTCTACTGGCTATTACACTTCCGGTCCTATGCAACAATTTCTGCACTGAATTGTATGTTTATTTTTTCAGGGTTACACCATGTAATCTTTCAAGGAATAAGAGCCCTGAAAAGGGCTGGTGAGCCCCGTTAAGAGCTCTGTGGTTCTCGACATTTCAATCAGTATGCTCTGATTGTCATCAGGAGAATGACTAGAACACTGCCCAGTTGAGGCTATTTATTGCCTACAAAGGGATCCGATTCACAGCCTTCATTTCTGATTGGCGCCAATCGGAAATGCCCGCTGATACAATACCTGCTCTAAGGGGGAGCTATCATTCAGCGAAAAAAATGGTGCATGCTCTTTATTCAGAGAAAACAATAGCACCGACTGGTGCTTTCTCTAAATTAGAAGAATTATAGCACCACCAGCGACGAGAATGAGAATGCAGCCGTGAATTAAATTCACGGGCATTTCCGATTGGTGCCAATCAGAAATGAAGGCTGTGAATCGGATCCCTTCGTAGGCAATAAATAGCCTCAACTGGGCAGTGTTCTAGTCATTCTCTTGATGATGATCAGAGCATACTGATCAAAACGTTGAGAACCACAGAGCTCTTAGCGGAGCTCACCAGCCCTTTTCAGGGCTCTTATTCCTTGAAAGATTACATGGTGTAACCCTGAAAAACTAAACATACAATTTCAGTTTCTCCAACATGAAAAGTATCGCTGATACCTCACTAAATTTCTGTATTATGTGCTGTCAGGGATTAAAGAGAAGGTCAAGTTCTGGGAAAGACGAAAAATAATTTGTATGCTTTTTCATTCTTTCTACATGTATGTCAGTATAGAAGAACATCATAGTAGAAATGTTCCCTGAAAAGGATTGCTCTTCAAATGCCCTCATATTCAAAATATGATGAGAAATAGCTGAAGTGTTCGGCCGAACAGTCATGCCACATGTTCGTGCAGTCTCCTATACCCATTTCAGTGAGATTGGGTTGTTTCTTATTATTTTGACGATTCCAAAACCTCACATTATACACCAATTCTCATGTAGACATGATCAACTTTTCCCAATTGCTTTGAGACAGTTTCTTCTACAATGTAATTCCATGACCATGGCCCTGTTTCATATACATGTAAACTTGTTATCAATAACAACAACTATGACAAATCTGCTCTCAGTCAATCAGATTCAAGGATTTCAGTAGCTTATAACAATTACTGTAACTTGTTATGGATAACAAGTTTTATGAAACGGGGCCCAGAACCCAACTTTATCTTTAAGGGTTTAGGATTAGGGTGAACCATTATGCTACACATACATGGAACTCATAAAGTGGTTGTGTACAACTGCACCTAACTATTACAGCTGTCAGGCATTGAAATCAAGTGTTACAGGAACAATGTGAAGTGTGACAAGGTAGAAAGGATGAAAAGTAAGTCCATTGTTTGCAAAGAACAGTATTTGTGACAGTGTCTCCATGTCCAACCATAAGAAATACAAGCATGACAGTTCTTTGTACTATGTTCATGCCTCAATTTAATCCAGGTTTACCAGACTTTGCTTTATCTCATTACTACACTATGTATAACGCAAGCGTGACTGCACCATGAAAAAATGAAATAAAGCATCTGGGTAATTCTATGAAAATGTCCACTTTTGGTGAAAAAACAAAGTTTATTTTGAACATTTTCCTTCTTTGTCACTTGAATATGCATGATTGAACTTTATAGAACAATACTCAGTTTTTTTAATTTTTTGAATATTTTGACCCAAAATGGCCATTTTTTAACCCAAAAATGAAATTAACACACATTTTTATGGCAAAATATGGTTAATTACATATTGAGTCATTTCTAGAAATTTCATCTGTTATAATAATAAAGACAACCAAATCTAGTTAGGACTAAGGGGAATTTATGTCTATATACAAAAATTTAAAAATATGAATATTCTTTTGATTTAATGGAGGTCAAAGGTCAAATGGATTTTTGTCCCGTCTGTCACGTTTTTTTAGGTACTTTTTGCATTTACAATATATTAGACCATTGTTTTTTGAATAAAATTTTGCAGTCTTGCTTTTTGGTAGGGGGGAAATTCATTTTTACTGCTATATTG